>JASGXE010013315.1:0-17242 GCA_030068105.1 Sinentomon sp. SZTP_YWyxl
CTTTTTCACCAACACCCTGGTATTCGTACTTCTCTTTAACACATCAGCTCGAACGCGTTTTCACCTTTCACCAGAAGGTTCCTCGGCAGCATGAAACTTGCACTGGTGATGAAATGGAGATAAAGTCCATGTCAAATTGTGGTAAAAACAGGTGTAAAAAAGAGCTGGCCGTAGCCATTGTCGTTGAAAATTGAAGTTGGAAGAAAACTTGAAAAAAAACGTCCTCCGGTCAGACAGCGTGCACAACTCTGGAGTTTGCACGCTGTCTGACCGGAGACGTTTTTTTTCATTTTTCTTTCACTTCAATTTTCAACGACAATGGCTACGGCCAGCTCTCTTTTTACACCTGTTTTTACCACAATTTGACATGGTTTATCTCATCATTTCATCACCTGCTAAGTCTTCATTGTGCCGAGGAACCTTCTGGTGAAAGGTGAAAACGCGTTCGAGCTGATGGTTAAAGAGAAGTACGAATACCGGGTGTTGGTGAAAAAGGATAAACATGGTGAGTGTTAAGTCAACAGAACCACACCCAAAGTCCATCTACGGTTATATTGAGATTTGGTATGCCAACATCGGGAGCGTTTTTGTTGTCTCAATGACAGTGCAGCAAACTGTGGGTTGGTATCAAACAATAGGCACACGCGATAAACCGCTGGTTGATAACAAACTGTGAGGAATGAAGGGAGACGAGATTGATATGCCAAATCGGGAGCGTTTTTGTTGTCTCAATGGCGGTGCAGCAAACAGTGGGTTGGTATCAAACAATAGGCACACGCCATAAACCGCTGGTTGATAAAAACGTGAGGAATGAAGGGAGACGAGATTGAGTATGCCAACATCGGGCGTTTTTGTTGTCTCAATGGCGGTGCAGCAAACGTGGGTTGGTATCAAACAATAGGCAACGCCATAACCGCTGGTTGATAACAAACTTAGGAATGAAGGGAGACGAGATTTGGTACCAACATCGGGAGCGTTTTTGTTGTCTCAATGGCGGGCAGCAAACAGTGGGTTGGTATCAAACAATAGGCACACGCCATAAACCGCTGGTTGATAACAAACTTTGAGAAATGAAGGGAGACGAGATTTGGTATGCCAACATCGGGAGCGTTTTTGTTGTCTCAATGGCGGTGCAGCAAACAGTGGGTTGGTATCAAACAATAGGCACACGCCATAAACCGCTGGTTGATAACAAACGTGAGGAATGAAGGGACCGAGATTGAGTATGCCAACATCGGGAACGTTTTGTTGTCTCAATGGCGGTGCAGCAAGCAGGGGGTTGGTATCAAACAATAGGCACACGCCATAAACCGCTGGTTGATAACAAACTTTGAGAAATGAAGGGAGACGAATTTGGTATGCCAACATCGGGAGCGTTTTTGTTGTCTCAATGGCGGTGCAGCAAACAGTGGGTTGGTATCAAACAATAGGCACACGCCATAAACCGCTGGTTGATAACAAACTTTGAGGAATGAAGGGGACGTGATTTGGTATGCCAACATCGGGAGCGTTTTTGTTGTCTCAATGGCGGTGCAGCAAACAGTGGGTTGGTATCAAACAATAGGCACACGCCATAAACCGCTGGTTGATAACAAACTTTGAGGAATGAAGGGAGACAGATTTGGTATGCCAACATCGGGAGAGTTTTTGTTTCTCAATGGCGGTGCAGCAAACAGTGGGTTGGTATCAAACCAATAGGCACCGCCATAAACCGCTGGTTGATAACAAACTTTGAGGAATGAAGGGAGACGAGATTTGGTATGCCAACATCGGGAGCGTTTTTGTTGTCTCAATGGCGGTGCAGCAAACAGTGGGTTGGTATCAAACAATAGGCACACGCCATAAACCGCTGGTTGATAACAAACTTTGAGAAATGAAGGGAGACGAGATTTAGTATGCCAACATCGGGAGCGTTTTTGTTGTCTCAATGGCGGTGCAGCAAACAGTGGGTTGGTATCAAACAATAGGCACACGCCATAAACCGCTGGTTGATAACAAACTTTGAGGAATGAAGGGAGACGAGATTTGGTATGCCAACATCGGGAGCGTTTTTGTTGTCTCAATGGCGGTGCAGCAAACAGTGGGTTGGTATCAAACAATAGGCACACGCCATAAACCGCTGGTTGATAACAAACTTTGAGAAATGAAGGGAGACGAGATTTGGTATGCCAACATCGGGAGCGTTTTTGTTGTCTCAATGGCGGTGCAGCAAACAGTGGGTTGGTATCAAACAATAGGCACACGCCATAAACCGCTGGTTGATAACAAACTTTGAGGAATGAAGGGAGACGAGATTTGGTATGCCAACATCGGGAGCGTTTTTGTTGTCTCAATGGCGGTGCAGCAAACAGTGGGTTGGTATCAAACAATAGGCACACGCCATAAACCGCTGGTTGATAACAAACTGTGAGGAATGAAGGGACACGAGATTGAGTATGCCAACATCGGGAACGTTTTTGTTGTCTCAATGGCGGTGCAGCAAACAGTGGGTTGGTATCAAACAATAGGCACACGCCATAAACCGCTGGTTGATAACAAACTGTGAGGAATGAAGGGAGACGAGATTTGGTATGCCAACATCGGGAGCGTTTTTGTTGTCTCAATGGCGGTGCAGCAAACAGTGGGTTGGTATTCAAACATTACAACAAGCAAGGTTGATAACAAGCAACAGGCGATGATGACAGGGAGGTAGGTGAGATTTGGTGAGCTTCTCACGCAAATCACTTTAAAGAAGGTTTGCGCGCAATTTCGATACAACTGAAGAATACGAATTCTTCGTCCAACCAATAGGACTACGAACAAAAGCGGATCAAACCACAGTTTTGAAGCAACTCAGGAAGCTTGGAGTGGAGTTTGTACCAATTCGAGTGGATAACACCTGCAGCAGGCAGCCTGCCCAATCTGAACCTGAAATCTGTAGAAATAGCCCCACAAGAAAAGATATAAAATGTGCAAATAGCAGGGTTGTCAACTCACTTTTGGGAAACCAGTATAGCATTTATTTGGAATTTGGGACTTCGTCATGAAAGCAACAGATTTTGAATCCGGAAAATATAACCTTTTGGAATTTGAGGGGAAAGAGACCATATCGAAGGCTAAATTTGCTCCGTGCCTCACTTCCAAGATATGGAGCCAAAAACTTAGCCAATATGATCTTATTGGGGAAGCCCTGGTGCTGGAATGCGCCATCGACAAAGGTCTCATTTTCCTGAATGTGCTTTCTGCAGGAACTCCAAGGAAAACATTCAATCAATGTTCCTTTGCCACCAAATTTCTGATGTATGGACTCCATAAAAATCATTTTGTGGAAAGGACAGAAATTTAGTTGCGCTGTTCATCAGCGGAGTGTATTCTTGGTCAGGCAACTGAGCTGGTTTTTCCTGCAGTGAACATAAACTGTTACAATTGGCATCGACGACCAGTTAAAAAAATAAAAAACTGTACGAATTTAATTACCTATATCTATATGTCTTAAATCTGTTTAGACAATTTACAACTTTAGAGTTTCTCCGGACGAGCCCACTCAAGCAAATGGAGTTTAATAATCAACACATCAATCAGCCTCAAAGCATCCTCAAAAAGATCATTTGGGTGCTTTGGACTCCCAATGTCTGAGAAATGAAATGAAGATGTGAACAAATTTTTCAATTGAAATTTTTATAGTCCGTGTATTCTTTTTCACCATCAATTTCCAAACACCTTTAAAACAGTTTCTCTCTAGCCTTCACAAGAAGATGTGTAAGTTTTCATGACAATCTTCCGAAAATTCCCTTTTTGGCAGTTACAACAACATCTCCAACATCGACAGCTCTTGATTTGAAACTCAGAAAAGGTAATTTCGATTCCAAATTAAGTATTAACATTTCGGACCGCGCAGTGGCGACACGCCGAGATTGATAGCCATGTGATTGTTGTGTCTTTGTCACATGACTTACTTGTAAAAGGCTTCACAGCAAAATTTCTCATTTTCGCATGCATCCTGCGCAAAGACGACAACTGCGCGAAAACGGAATTTAGCTTGATCAGTGAAAATGGTGCACTTGGAATGCAACTAAAGCTAAAGTGTTGAAGCTAAAGTTAAGCAAATTAATTTTTTCCCGCTTTATCGTCAATGTTTGCATGTGCGCAAAAAAGACAATGGGCCGCTTCGTTAAACGCAAGTTATCTTTATCCACGCTTTTTCCCATTTAAAATACATGGAAAAAGCCGCGAGTAAAGATGACTCGCGTTTAACGAAGCGGCCCAATATGTATCAATATTTCAACGAGTTAGTTTAAATTTGAACGACACTCCAAAATTTTTTGCTGGTATCTGCCGGCTTTTGAATAACACTGCACCAGGCATGCTATCTTGGCAATGTGATTTTGCCTTTCAGTTTTGGCCATTAAGCTGCGGCAAAGAGGAAACTCGCCATTGCTGATCGGCCTAAGATTCTTCGATTACTCAAATTTCACCGTGTAGATTCAAATGTGCATAGATGGTTATGGACTGTACAAATAGAGTATGGTGGCGGCGGAATTAGATTATTTTATACATGTAAAAATTGCCATTCTTGAGATTTTGGCAAAAACTTCAGTCCACAGAAATTAAGGATCCTATTTTATAACCGAGGCCAAAATCCGACTCCTCTAGAAAGCTTTATTGCAATTTGGCGCTTTTATTTCTACCAACTGCATAAGAGTAAAAAGAAAGAAAGAAAAAGTTTCGGAGGAAACAGTTAAGTTTTCCGATTGTAAATGCGCTCCGACCATTGAAAAAGTGGAAATTCCAGCTTTCCGGACGCAGTACAAATAAAATATTCTGCGGTACAAATTGGTACAAATACAGTACAAATAAAGTGACTCGATTTCAGGGTCAATTTCAAAAAATGGTCGGCTGTCTTGACACACGTCAATGTTGCGGCTCTGCGGAGTGAGTTATACTTAATTGGAACTGTTGCTCCGAACGCCGGTTGTCCGAGTTTTTTTGGCATAATGCGGCTTTTGGAGTGCAATGCTCGGCATGGTTAAAGATAATTGAATGGAGCGCTACTATCGGAGCACCATGCTCGGCATGGATAAAGTTAATGAATGGAGCGCTACTATCAGAGCACCATGCTCGGAATCGTTAAAGAAAAATGAATGGAGCGCTACTATCGGAGCACCATGCTCGGCATCGTAAAAGAAAAATGAATGGAGCGCCATCGGAGCACCATGCTCGGCATCGTTAAAGAAAAATGAATGGAGCGCTAATCTGTCATCGACCGAGCGGACCACTTTGTGGCCAGTTACACTTCCCTGCCCGTTACTATTTACCTACTATTTACCATATTTCTATTTACTATTTACCATATTTCTGTAAGATTCTATAATTTCTCATCCATTCTTAAAACTATTTCTATTCTTTCCTACATTCCATTGGTACAGGAAACAGCGATGACGTGGTAGGAAAAAAGAAGAAAAAATTACGAATAATGCCGAAATGGAGTTCAATCAAGAAGAAACTATCTCTTTCCGGAAGAAACAGTGAGTGCCAACCAGTGGTGCCTTTTTTGAATTGCAGTGTTAGCCGAAGCGTAAAACCTTGAGTTTTATTTAAGGGCGAACATTTTCGAAGAGGTAGTTGCGCTAGGGATATTGGGATTTTGTACCCGCAATTAAAAGCATCCATGGCCAATGAGGGGAAAAATACAAAATTATCTGAAAAAGGAAAGCAACATCAGAGACCGAACTGCATGATGTGGAGTAGACGAGGTTCGAGGACGTGACTTGCGATTTATGTATTGTGTAAGGTAAAATTAAATCACAGCAGCAATGTCGGCTCAGTTGCGTTCGGTGTCATTTTGCTGGTTTACGTTTCCTGCAGTGTTTTTTCCTTGCAGCCTTTTTCTTCCATGCAGCGAAAAACGCTGCGAGGAAAAAACACTTCAGGGAACGTAACTTAACCAGTAAAATGACACCGAACGCAACTGAGCCGACACTGCTGCTGTGATTTAATTTTCCGTTACACAATACATGGACGGAGAGGAAGCTGTAGGTTTACAGCAATCAGTAATCAGCAATCAGCAATTAGGCATGCAGTCGCCAAGAGACAGGGGGACGACAAGTCAGATAGGGAACGAAAGGGCGCCCAATAAATAATCAGAATTGCACCGAAGTTTGCATTTGAAATGAATTTTTCCACTTTGACGTTAAACTTTGATTCGTTTTAAGGTGCTTGTGTGATTTTAGAAAAATGCCCTCAAATGTTTGATTTAATGGTCATTTCAAAAAAGCATCAAACAGATGCAGTGCAGCCGATTTGACAGGTGTGAAAAGATGGGAAATAAGAAGTTTCTCCACACTAAGGTTTTGAGACAACAGAACCAGCACCCAGATGAATAACATCTACTTCACACTTGACCCATATTCTGCACAGTTGTCGCAAGAACATGACCGTGGTGCTCCCGTGATCTGGTGTGGCGGAACAATTTTTTACGGAAATTAAGTCCAATGCACCTGGCTAATTGAATCTTACACCCATATATCCCTCATGTCTTTAAAATTGCCATGGGAAATTCTGTATCAGAAAAGCCTAAAATTCACCAAAAGCCCAAAATGCGAATCTAAGTTTGATGCAAATTTCGGTGCCATTCTCATTTTTTATTAGACGCCCCTCGTAGTCGTGAAAGTTTGCAGGTCTGGTCACGTTTGGTTATCTTTCTTTAAGAAATAACGGAAAGAAACGTCAAATCAGCCCAAGAACTTGGCTCACTCCACGCGCAGGCAGGTCCTGTTACGAACTGTTACGAAAAAATAAAAAAAAATTATAATTAAACATAAAAGAAAAAATAATATTGGGAATGAATCACATGGGGAAAGGGTGCCCCAAAAGTCCCCGGCCATATGGCAGAAGGCGTTTTAATGGGTTTTTTCTAGTTTTTCTTTTTTCAAATAGGTGTCCTAATGGTTCGAAATGGTGTGGTCGAAATAAGAAAGCGTCGAAATTGTGCTAATCGTTGATGATAATCACCATTCGATTGGGGAAGACTTGGAATTATTTTTCACCAGAAACATCCCTAATGAAAAATAATGCAGGTTTGTCTAATCGAATGGTGATTATCATCGCAACGATTAGCACATTTCGACGCTTTCTTGTTTCGACAACACCATTTCGGACCATTAGGACACTTATGAAAAAGAAAAACAAAAAAAAAACATTAAAACGCCTTCCGCCATATGGCCGGGGACTTTTGGGGCACCCTGTATGATGGAATGAATCACAGGGGAAACTCTCAAGGTATATCCCATCTGGTTTGGTTTCCCTTCTTTAGAAAAACAACACAACATTCGAAACGGTTTAAACAACCAACGAAGTTGACGTTCATGCACAATGTGGATATTTCACGCTCCCTGAGCATTTCGAATAACCGACAGAAAAGCGGCCTAAAAATCAACCTTTCTCATTCAGACATGCTGATTTTGAATGAAATGCAAGTCGATCCACAACAAACAATTTTGTTAAAAATTGGCGTACAATCACTTTCCATGGTTTGAACATTCAGCACTTTTCGTGAAGCGTTTTCTCAGCACATGTGTTCACACTTCCCAGCTGTGTAGGAAAATGAAAACACGAATTCAATACACTCTATTCGTCACCAAAAAGTTGGTTTTTTCCGCATTTGAGTTCTCTTTGCAAAATACGGCTTCATTTATTCTGTTGGCTCGTGCGCCTGTGAAGCAGTGCTCTTTGCTCTGTCATCATTTTTGATCTTTTGTTGTATATTTTATTTATTAAAGAGGAAGAGGTACAAGAATAATTTATTGCGGGAATCATAAATGATTCAGGAGTCGTAAATGATTCAGGAGTCTATTAACGATTTACCAGCAATTGCAATTTAAAAAAGAAATCTGTGGAAAAGGCATAAATTCTGGGATCTTGCGTTGAGTGCGAAACTGAATATTTCTTGGTACTGATTTCTGGGTCTCCAGCTGTATTTATTTTCAGAATGAGCGCATCCGTGACTGTAGATTTTCAAAGCCATTATCAGGAAACAAAATTTGTTCCCTCATGAATGCCACCAATCGGCATCCGATTTCGAAAGTGAAAGTCGGTAAAAGTGAAAGTCAGAGTGAAAACATCGAATTGATCCGACCAAGATCCCTTTTGCGACTTTTGCTACAATTTTCTGCCATGTGTTCAGAAATTTTCTGAGCGTTTTCTCAAAAATTAACTTTCACTGAAGTGAAAAATGTCCCGTTTAAGAATGTGCCTATATGTTTTATCTTTCGTAGAAACAGACGAGAAGTTGGAAACAGATGATCGGAGCTCGAATTCACGGATATCCAAAATTGTTTCAAACTTCATACCGAAAAGAAATAATACTCAATGAGATTATCCCGATTACATCTGCATATTTGGTGCAGGTACAGTATAACGCAATGAGTTTTGCCAGGGCTTCGCAGAAATAATATTTTCCGACGGCCTTCTCTTTTTCAAAAGCAGATAAATATCAGAGGTCAATCATTGACTGTTTTGGCATTTAAAATCTCGGCGAAAACTTTTGCGCAATTGAATTCTATTTTCAAGGCGGTCATAGATGTTTGGCTGCCAGTAGACATGGTGGTCGGCATGTTTGTGCAAGCCGAACTTGCAAGTGAAATTGCACGGATTGCAATTACCTGTGGGTCAGTCCGGTCACTTCTACTTCTAGGCGTTATCGGAACGTTGCCCGGATTTTGAATGTTGTCGAGGAAGAAGGATGTTGGACATAAAAAGAATAAATATAAAAAACAAATGAAAAAAAAATGGTTACACACAGGACACAGGACACTATCATGCAACCCAAGTAAAATGTTCCCCGCTACAGGATTTTTTGCTCGAAGGGTCGGATCGTTGAGTTTTCCCCGCCAAAAGGTGGGAACGAAAACACATTGGCACCCAAGTTCCTTTTTTGTTTGCCTTTCACATCATGAACAATAAATTTCCTGCGCACCCTGTCGAACAATTTTGATTAAAACTCACATGCACCCGGACAAAAACATTCGGAGCAACATGGAAAACTGTGCAAACATCGCCTTCTTCTGCCGATGACACCTGTTTTTCCTTGATCAGATTAGACAAAGTTCGATTCAGACGAGGCCTGCAGTCAAATATCTGCAAGCCCTCACTGTAACATGCTTTCAACAAGAGAAGGCCGCCGAAAATTTTTATTTCTGTAATTGCCCTGGCAAAACTCATTGCGTTAAAGTGTACAGCTATTGACTTAAAAGTCCAGGCCAACGTGGTTTATAGGAAGCTGTGAGTGCCAGTATCACCTCACCAATGCATTCCGCTCGGCGTGTGGCGCGAGATTCTCATTGTGGCATTGCCGTGAAAAAAAAGACATAAAAGAAAACATTGTCGTTTACAAAACATTGTATAATAAAAAATGATTCCGGCATCAAATGGGAACCCAAATTCGTGCAGAGATGTTACTGATGGCAAAACAAATCGAAATTATTCAGCAAAAACTTTTCCGAGCCCAATTTCCATGCAATATCCCCTATTCAGAGACTCCAAAATGGGTCTATATAGTTGGTGGTGTGTCCTCTGCGAGAAAATTGCATTGTTGCGTTATCATTCGCTGTTGCCTGCCGGTAGAGCGGCGCTCACGTCAACAGTTCATCCAAAACGTTTGAAGGAAGACAAGCGAGTGAATGGCGGACCGCGGTGCGATGCGCACAGAAAGTCAAATATTTCCTGAACAAACCCACCGATTTTGAAGTGGTTGCGTATGGTGCAAAGCTGAAAAATGAGCGCTTCCACACATGTATTTATAATGATCCCAACCTTTCGTCGGGTAAAACTCCTAAATCATTCGAGTAACAAAAGTGCTCATGTTTCGATGTTATAAAATTCCGGGTCCCTGCCAGGTATTTTCAAAGATTGTGCAATATTTTCCGTAACAACATGGTTACCACCTGCGGAAGAGTTGTAGAGGAAGCCTTCTAGTTTCCAAAAATACCAAAATCGTTGAATTTGAACACCATTTGGCAATTTTGTGAACAGAGCCAGCGTGACATGGCAGCATCGTTTTGTATTTGAGCGGGGAAGAGGCCGCGGCTCCCAGGGATTTCAAGGGAGTCGCGGCCTCTTCCCCGCTCAAAGACAAAACGATGCTGCCATGTCGCGCTGGCTCTGTTCATAAAATTGCCAAATGGTGTTCAAATTCAACGATTTTGGTATTTTTGGAAACTAGAAGGCTTCCTCTACAACTCTTCCGCAGGTGGTAACCATGTTGTAACGGAAAAAATTGCACAATCTTTGAAAATACCTGGCAGGGACCCGGAATTTTACAACATCGAAACTTGAGCACTTTTGTTACTCGAATGATTTTGGAGTTTTACCCGACAAAAGGTTGGGATCATTATACATGTCTGGAAGCACTCATTTTTCAGCTTTGCACCACACGCAACCAATTCAAAATCCGTGGGTTTGTTCAGGAAATATTTGACTTTCTGTGGGCATCGCACCGCGGTCTGCCATTCACTCGCATGTATTTCGCTTCTGTCCACAGATGATACCCCCTTGAAACGCCGCAATCCAGCAACACACAGTTTGGCAACACGAAGATCCCGGAGTGACTCCACTTCTTCCTCAAAGCATTATGACAGAACTGTGAAATATTCAGGCCATGTTCTCAGGAGGCAAACGAAATTAAAATGTTCAGTGACAGAAATGCAATGCCCTCCGAGCCTCCTCTTCCACGCCGTGCCCTCCCCCTAAAAAATCCAAACAAGTCAAATTATGGTCGTTCTGGGATAACTGAGATTTGAAGATATAGAGGGTCGCCGCGTTGTATACGAATACATACATGGTAGCCCTCAAGTCGCGTCACGAAACTGTGCTACTGGAAATTAACCACCAACCTGATGTTCTTAATGGTCCGAATAATCTGTGTGTTGTCCTCCGTGGTCGATACGCCGCCAGGTCCTGTCGCTCATCTTACGCAGGTGCATGTTCGTTATGCTGTGCAGAACCTGTGTTATTCCGCCCTTCAAGGTGTTGGTATTGACTTGGCAGAAAGCTGACAGTTTTTATCTCACGATGCACCACAATGCGTTGTCGCAGCCACGCCAACCATGGTGTGAAGAACCGTCCTGTCCACCTGTTTGGGAAAGAGTCGTTTGGATATTGGCGAACGGCTTAGGCATGGTGTGCCAAGGCCCCATCCTGTTGGAAGACCACTCATGGAATCAGTCGTCTTCCAACAGGATGGGGCCTCGGCACACTACGCCTTAGTCTTAATATCCAAACGACACTTTCCGAAACAGATGGACAGGATGGTCCACACCATGGTTGGCGTGGCTGCGACAACGCATTGTGGTGCATCGTGAGATAAAAACTGTCAGCTTTCTGCCAAGTCAATACCAACACCATAGATCTTTAAAGGAGATCTCATTTAAAAATCTATGCCAACACCTTGAAGGGCGGAATAACACAGGTTCTGCACATCATAACGAACACGCACCTGCGTAAAATGAGCGACAGGACCTGGCGGCGTATCGACCACGGAGGACAACACACAGACTGTTTGGACCATTAAGAGCATCAAGTTGGTGGTTAATTTCCAGTAGCACAGTTTCGTGACACGACTTATGGGCCACCCTCTTTTACATGTTAAAATGCAGTTGTTGAAATTTTGGCAAAAAAATCCATGCAGAAATTAAAGATACTCTCTTAAAACCAGGACAAAATCTGACTCATCTAGGGAGCCCTTGTTGCAGTCTAAAGTGCGTTCATTTTCAGAATGGTCCGCGCCAAAACTTGCAGCAAAACGAAGGTGGGAGCGGGGGCATGACAGACGTGTCCAAATTGTCGAATATTCTTTGCCTGAATATCCGAGCTTTATCTTAAAAGCGCGATTTTCGAACCGAAATTTCGGTCAGCGCCGCTGGCTCAGTGGCACGGCACTGGGCCTCAGATCCGAAGATCGTGGGTTCGAGTCTCCCCATCGGCAAGATTTTTTCATTTTCGTTTGGCACATGTTTGCTTGGACAAAACATATCACAGATGGAAAAGCAACCCAAACATGATTTTAAAATTTTCCAGACATGAATTCGTGTGCCTGGTTTCCAGTTGATGGTAACAACAGCAGATGTGGCCTCACGCCATTGCAGGTCGGTGCCAATTGCCACGGGATGGCCAGCGAAGTTTCGGTTCAGCGCTGCACACCAGAAGTGCACATTTTTAAAGCAGGAGCGGAACGACAAGCAAACCAGACAGATCGTATGGTCACAGAAAATTGAAAAAACTCCGAAAAGCAGAATTAGCAAAAGATTAAAGAAGTGAAAACGGGCAGAGTTTCGAAAATTGAGGCCACCAGCTCAAAATCTGCGATTCCCGATTTTTGCTCAAATTTGCACATCCCTGACTGCAAAAAGGGCGCGGACCATTCTGAAAATGAACAGACTTTAGAGCTTTTATTCTTCCGCGTGCGATCGAGAGATAAAAGAAAGAAAAACGTTTCGGAGGCAACATTTAAACGGGGAAAAACCCATGTGCGCACAAAAATTCCGCACCGGCCATCTGTGAATGAAAACGCGTTCCTTCCGCATTCGGCAGCAGTGTTGTTCCTGCGTGGGATTTTTTCGTTTTTGAGGGAATTTTTGGGTGCCTGTGGGGAAAAAAGGGAATCTTTATTTTGAGAGGAAAAGGGGATATTTATGAACATTTTTCTGCCTGTCAAATGTGTAGTGCAGACGATCACCAAGTGTTCAGACGATCACCAATAATTGTCTATTAATTACGATAACAATAAATAATTAATAAAAAAAATCAATAATAATTACGATCTTCTGTTTTCGTTTGAGTTGCATTTTTTGTGATTTCTGTCTCTCTCACCTCTCTGTTTCTCATTTCCCCCTTTGCGTCTGTGGATACTGGAGTCTGTTTTTTTTGGCTCGCTCGTGTGCGGTGTGAGGCGACCAACCACTTCTGCCAATTTGGCTGTGGTTGTTCGCCCCATATACAATACACGAGCGTACTGCGCTGTGCTGACTGCTGACTGCCCAGATGATAAGGATGAGATGATGAGAGTCGACTGAACTTTGATTTATGAACTGAACTGACTTTGAACTTTGATTTATGGTGTGGGTTGGTAATATGTTTGAAATTTGTGAAACTGAGAATGATTGCCATTTTTTGTTGCCATTTTGGGGTTCATTTTTGGTGCCATTTTGGGGTTAATTTTTTCAAAATTTCCCCCCTTCGGGCGGGAGAGATCCCCTCCCCGAAACCCTCAGCCCTCGGCTGCTTCGCATCCGGCGCAGTTTTGTCCCCAAAAGCTTCCCAGCCTGTGGGAAGTTTAGGGATTTTTTGGGGAAACCAATGGGAATTTCCAACCTCCAGCCGGAACAACACTGTTCGGCAGCAGTTTCTGCAATCCGCGGTGCGTAAAAGAACCGCTCGCCGCGGTACGCGCTGCACAAAGTAGTGTGGTCATGCATTAGGAAGTTGCCGCATTAACTGTTTGCCATATAATTAAGACTATGTTGGACTCAATTTCAAAGTTTCTAGCTGTACACGACAATTTTTGTTTCCTTTCTATATTTGAATTTTATTTTATCATATTTTAGTTTATTTTAGATTATTTCCTGATATGACCGTTTACTTTTATAGAAATAGATTTTTTCTTTCAATGATGTTCACAATTTTCCGCTTGACAATTACAAATCAGTGAAGCCATAATAGCATTCTAGAAGTCATGCCCATCTTTATCGCGACTGGGCAGCAGAATTTTTGAAAATGGTCGTCTAATATCATTACAGAATTGCCTTAACAGTTTTGTGGCCCAATTCGGGCAATTTCTCAGTTTTGGGCCCAAAATCTTTTGTCTTAGGCTCGTGTGGAATATATGGCAGCAATAAGAGCTGTTCGACTGTGTGACGGCTCCAGTTTAGGCCCAACGCAAGATACCTACAGGGGCATATTTTACGAAATATGGGAGCCTGTCAGCAAAATGAGAGTCGGACATATTTGCAACCAAATATTTCGTTTTTGCTTTGTTCTGAGGAATCGCAAGCAAAAATGGGAGTTCGTCACATCGTGGCAACAGAGGGTGGGACCACATTTTGACGCTGAATGCGGTGGATTCTCATGGACATGATGAATGGAAAACATTTCTCGGCGTTTACGGGAAAGTGTGGAATAACAACGGGAAATGTGGCCGCGTCCATTCATCGCCGTTTTCGCGAAAATCCGCATGACTTCTGGTCAAGTGTTTATCTTATTTCCCCCGATTATGTTTTGATTTTCTCAAATGTTTTGGAACTGTCTTACACGCTCTGTAATAAAAATTCTCTTCCCTTCCTGTGTTGTCAGTGTTGTTTTTTCATGTATGCTTGCTCATACTCCCATTAAGGCGTGTGGTGTTCGTCCGAAAATCAATCACCACGTTCTTTCATGCGTGAGAACTTCATTATAAATGCGTTCATGCTTACTCACTCTGCGGTTCACGCAAGATTTGGATATCCCCAATTTTTTAAGGTTAAAATTGTAGGCGTACTCGGTGGTACGTGAACCACAACTATATTTTTGTGCACCAAGACGTACCATTAAAATTGCCTCTGGCCACCACTTCAAATTTCACAATTTAATCATTGATAAGGATCTCGAAAACAGGCCAATCGTACAAATATTTAAATGTGTCCTCTACCCCACCGCCAACGAATTGTATGCGCCAAAATATTCAACGAAAAATCGTTTGGTTACCTAAAAGCAGCACTGGTATGCAAGGAACATTATCCCTAAGAGTACCTATGCATGCACTTAAATGCATGTAGAGTTCAGTAAGCGTCAGTTTTGGGCTCAATATAAAGCACTGATAAGTTGATAGATTAAGTGATAGATTTTATAGATAGATAGTTGATAGATTTTAAATTCAGATTTATTCAATTCCTTCATAAATTCTACTCTAGAAGATAATTATAGTAGGAAGTTTTGGAAGTATTTAAAATCACTTAAGAACTGCGATGGTGTCTCTGCTTTGATTGCTCCTAATGGTGTTTTAGCAACTGAGGCCAATGATATAGCTGCTGTTTTCAACGAATATTTCACAAGTGTTTTTTCACCTAAAAATAATTTTTGTGGCCCCAAACAACTCATTCCCTCCTCCTCGATTTCGCTTCCCTTAATCTCAGCCTCAGGAATATCGAAGCTTCTCAAGAAAATAAACCCGAAAAAATCAATGGGCCCTGATGGCCTTCCTGGACGTTTGTTGAAAGAGTTGGCGCCCTCAATGAGCGTCGTTTTGTCTAACTTTTTTACCCAGATCTTAGAGCATGGCGTGATGCCATGTGATTGGAAAAAAGCCCTGGTAATCCCCATAAAAAGAAAGGACTTCCCTCAAATCGACCTGACAGTTATCGGCCAATTTCACTCACATGCATCTGCTCCAAAATTTTCGAACAAATTTTGTCAAGTTTTATCCGTAAATTTCTCTCTGAAAACAATATTCTGCACCCAAATCAGTTCGGGTTTCGGCAGGGCATGTCTTGCGAGACACAGGTTCTGTTGCTAGTTGATGAAATTGGTAGAAGTTTGGACCACGGAATTTCCACCCACGCCGTATTCCTAGACTTTAAGAAAGCATTTGATCTTGTCCCCCACGGCATGCTTTTAGCCAAAATCCATGGACTAGGTTTCCCTTCATATATCTTAAGACTGCTAGAAAGTTTCCTCAATGATCGGACGCAAAGAGTGTCTTTCCAAAGAACTGAATCTTCCGAGTCATCCGTCACTTCTGGTGTCCCACAGGGGAGCGTTCTTGGCCCCCTGCTTTTTCTGATGTATATCAATGATATTACAATAGGTATTAAATCCAGAATCCGCCTCTTTGCTGACGATGTGGTCATATATAGAGAAGTGAATTCCACCAATGATGTTGGCCTCTTACAATCCGACCTCAACCAGGTCTCTTCATGGTGTGATGCCTGGGGTATGGCGGTAAACACATCAAAGACCAAAGTGATGTTTTTCACCAAGCAGCGCTCTAACCAAACGACCCCAACATTTTACTACTTAAATGACCAGCCACTGGAAAATGTCTCACTATTCAAATACTTGGGCGTACATCTCTCCGCTGACCTATCCTGGAAGCACCACATAAATTTCACATGCACCAAGGCTAGCAAAACCCTCTGCTTTGTGTATAGAAATATGCGTTTTTCATCACGCCATGCCAAACTTAAAGCTTATCTCTCTCTCGTGCTGCCTGTTCTGGAGTACGCATGTACCGTCTGGGACCCTGCCACCCAATGCGATATACAGAGATTGGAAATGGTTCAAAGGAGGGCAGCACGTATGATTACAGGATCATTTTCCCGCGATACTAGTGTCTCTGCCTTAATGAAGGATCTTGGTTTATGTCCGCTCGCTCAAAGACGCAGGGAACGTAGACTCCAACTACTCAGTGATATTGTCACCCATAAGCTAAATTTTACCCTTGACACGTCATATTTTATCAAACCACATCAGCGCAGGACTGATAACGGTCTCGCAATCAATTTGCCACTTTGCAGGTCCAACCGGTTTTTTAGTACTTTCTATCCTCGGACCATAAGGGACTGGAATGCACTTTCTCCAGGATCTCCTTTAATAACTCGGGCCATGGCATCCCTGGGCATCCCCCCTCATGTGCAGTAGTTAAGTTTCTTGTTGTTTTCTGTGTGCTTGTGTTTGTATGTTTTTAAACTGTTTTTGACTCTGAACTTTAGTTCGATGTTCTGCCACCATTGCCGTGATGGCAGTATTGCTTTCAATAATAATAATAATAATAATAATAATAATAATAATAAGTGCTTTATTGGCGGTGTTTCCTCCTCTCAATAATTAAGCATGTTAAAATAATGTATATGTACATAGAGCTGACACGAAAGTGTAGTTATGTCAATCAAAACAAAACACACAAAACATAACACACATTTAAGGCAATAAATAGAAAATCGAATATGGATGCGGGATTGATAAAGAACAGTGAGAATGGACAACAGATTGTCCGTGCATCCCAGTATCAAGAACAAGGCACTGAAAAAATAACAAAAACAAAGTCAAGCTTGAGGAAACTGCTGCTCGAGACGCTTTTGTAAGGTATCCAGTTTTACCACGTCATGAAAGATTTCAGCTGGTAAGGAGTTCCACTCAGTTATGGTCCTACCCAGGAATGAGACTTTCCCCACATCTGTGCGAAATGTCCACAAACGCAGCTTAAAATCGTGGTCATTACGAGAGCGGTATGTTCATC
>JASGXE010013316.1:0-13316 GCA_030068105.1 Sinentomon sp. SZTP_YWyxl
ATCGGTAGAAAACTTTAATTTCTATTGCGGGACTTTCCTTTCTTCGAAAACTGCTGATTCGGGAGATCGATCAGCGGACTCATTTTCATTTGCATATTAGTAGTTCAATAAGAATCCCCAAACGGCCCAAACTTCTAAAGCTGCGATTTAATCATTTCATGCAGCTAAGAGAAAAGCTTTGAAAGTTTGCAACAAGGTCAATTCCTCTTCATAACTGCTAAACAGCGAAATATCTGGAAATTGTGCAAGTCGTATTCAAACTGTTTCTTTTGGATAAGATGCGTAAGTCATCCAGGCAACTGGATGACGACCCTCGTGGCGACCCTCGTGGCGCAGTGGTTAGCGCGTCGGACTCGTAATCTGAAGATTGCGGGTTCGAATCCCAGCTGGGTCACGAGATTTGCCGTGGCACTTGTGTGTGCATCCTCCCTCGGCGAGGCACGGTAAATGAAATTTGCCATGGCACTTGTGTGTGCATCCTCCTTCGGCGAGGCATGGTGAATTCGGTCGGAAAGACAGACTTAAGTGGCCAGTCTGTTAGTCCTTCGGATGGGACTTTAAGAAGGAGGTCCCGTGTGTAGCATCACACTGCGCACGTTAAAGAACACCTAGCTCCAGGTCCAAGACAGAGGCCTGGCAGGTTACATGAACACAGAAGCCACTTGGTATCACCCGCCGATACTCGACGTCGGTTCCTGCGGGTTGGCTGTGCCATAATACCGGCAGTATCGGCAGTTGTGACTGAGGCCTTGGGACCTGGAGCGGTGGGTGCTGTTGCAATTGCCCTCGGGAGTATGCCGGTACCTCGCCGGGACCCTTGATTGGGTGCCTGGAGCGGTGGGTGCTGGAGCAGCTACTCTCAGGTGACATTTGCCAGTACCTCGCCGGGACCATGGCTGACGACACAACAAAACATAAACGGTCGGACCACCAGCCTCAGGCTATCTGTCCATAAGACCCAAAGAAGAAGAAGAAGAAGAAGAACTGGAGAAATTTGCATGACAAAAGGATATTCAATATCGCTGATGATCACCAAAAAGAGCAAGAGAGCCTATAACACTGCCTTGCGGGACGCCAGAAAGAACAGGATGTGAGGAGGACGCAACCATGTTGAGTTTTTGTGCTTGGAAAGATGGAGGAGTCAGGAAAGATTTTAGATCCTCTGGAAGTTTGATTCAGACTTGGGAGTGAAAGGTCCCACGGTCTTCGCAATGAAATCAGCCGTGAAATGGAACCAAGATCGAACGCCTTGACAAGGTCAATGGAGCTGAGACGGCGGCAGTGTCCGTTGATTGTGAATCGACGAAGTGAGATCGAATCCCAGTGTTGGTGTGATTTTTCAAAAAATGTAACTCTTATCCGGCGTTCGGGTGGGTGTTTGATTCACGAAGTGGCCCAAAAGCGTCAGCCCTCCCTCGTGTCAAAAGTGATTTTTACACACTGTCCACGATAACAAAAAAATCTGCGGTGTTGTAAATGCAACTCCATTACATAATGAATTGATGCCACTCATCAGAATTTCGCCATGCAGTTGTGCGCCCATGGCCATTACATATCGAAATCGATTTTTTTCACGAAAATTGGTCGGAAGTCGGTAAATGTTTTTCAATTGCCATCGAGCAGCAAAACAATGGAAAAAAATCCGTGTCCCGATGGACAAACGATACCGTGAGGTCATGGTTCAAAGTTGTTACAGGCAATTCTATAAAGTACCCGGAAAAGGGGCAGGAGCGCTTTCTCCAGAAAGGGCACCCTCCAAAATGGAAGGCCACTGGTAAAATTAGTCGGTTTATGATCAAGTAAAAAGCAACAGCACTTGGACATCCAACTGCAGAAAAATACTTGTCAGGGGTGTGCTTCTTGGTTTTTTTGCAGGACGTCTTTTTTGGGATCAGGGGCCCCCTGCCGAGAAATGCCCCAGCGGTTCTCTTGCTGCCCCTCACACTGGCATGTGATTTTGACTCGCACTGGTGGGAAATTTGGCTTCTGGACCCCATGTCACCCAAAATGAAACCCAAAATTTCAAAATGTCTTCAGATTCTGGGGGCTCAGTCCCTCAGACCTCCCGCTATGGGCTCTGCCCCTTGGAATCCTGCTATGGGCTCAGCCCCAGACCCAGGGGGTCAGCTTCTGTGATTGCTCCGGCGTAGCCCCCGGTCGTGTTCCGTAAAACCCAGGCCTCCCGCTTGGGGATCTGCCCCTTGAAATCCTGCCAAATTATTGTGGTCGGCTCGGTCTCCCAGTCCCCTCCACTGGCCTGCGTCCAAATCCTTCGCTGAGGAAAGCCCCCTGCAAAATCTGACAGGAAGGAACTGGTCATTTGTGCTCTTGCTGCGGCAGGGCATGTACAGTGGCGAGAAAATTACTTGTGCCATCAATTGCTGCTGGTTTCTCGATCTTTCAGAGAAAACTGGGAGAATCGTGGTGATTTCAGGTTCAAGAAATCGGATTTTGTTGCACAGAAATATGCATCAAATCGGTGACGGGACGCCAATTTCGATGGGTTCACGATTTCCCCAAGAACCCGAAAGAAAAGTTACCATGTGTGGTCCAATTAATTTTCTCGCCGCTGTACGTGCAGGAGCTGAACTGGCACGCAGGTCGCGTTGCCTTCCACAGATCATTCATCCACAGTGAAAACTCATTCCAGTTCCACATTGTATATGCATGCATCGTTTTGATTTCTGCCGCGGCTATTCGATTGCAACGCGCGCCAAAAACGCGAAAAAAATTGCCAACAATTTTTCGGTGAAGTATAGTCACAGCAACAATGATGCACCCATTGATGGGTTGTTCCTGTGATAAATGCAGTGACATAAAAAGTATTTTGCCAACAAATCAACACAGCAGATACTCATTTATGTGCACATTATGCAATTGTGGCAACAATTTAATGCACCCCAAAGCAACATTATAGGCACCTATTTATGGGTACATTATAGTTTCTGTGACTGTACTTTGGTACCTCCATCAATCGCCATTGTCAAAGAGAGATTGTCCTTGCTTCCGTTGTTGTAAAGTGGCCATTTTCTAACAAGATTTTCTGGCCAAATCTTGCCAAATTTTCAAGGCAACACTGACCGAAAAAAAATCAACAGGAAACGCGCAATCAGTGAACCTTGTGGACATCGAGGTCAACGCAAGCAAAGTTCGGGAAATATAGCGGCAGGTTGAGCACATAAACACATGCGCAAAACAGCCTGATGACGTTATTCTCCGAACTTAGGCGTTCATTGACGTTCTTGTAACGTGTGATACTGAAGGGCTACGCTCGCGCATAGGATTTAGATCGGCCCTTAGCCTATGGCCAGGCGTTTGGAGTTTCTCCTGTGATCGAAGATTATTGGCGAGCTGTATGTATAGTTCAAAAGTATTGTTTCTTGGAGGGATGATGTTTCGCAGCAAGAGCAGTTAAAAAAGTGAAGTCACCTGCCCAAAAAATGTGGTTTGATTCGTGCGTGATCAACATCAAAAGCATACCTACCAGGGTTCGCCAACACTTTTCGACCATCGGTGGAATTCCAAAGGTCGGAATAACACAGCCGGGGTCATCCAATTTCAACTGGGCTGGCAGCAGTTTCACGCTTTACAGGAATGTCATATGTTTTGTGCCTTTGATTATAAACTGTAACCGCAGCATGTGACTCAATGTGTGCTTGAAAAGCCCTGTAAGAGAGTTGGTGGCGAGTGTATTGCATTCCAATCAAATGTGAGTATTCACCGCTTTCTTCACATGCAAATCGCGCACAAATTTCCCCGCGGTTGGATGATGCGAAATCTAAAAAAAAAAAAAACAGAAGCGCCATCATGCATCTGATCCGGATGACCCGCGTGTGACCAAACTGGAAATAACGTGATGCCACTGCTGTCGACAGGTCTTCACCTCCCTTTGAATGGGGGTCACCAAGACTCTGGTTGTGCCTCCCTGACTCATATGATGCGCAATCATGTGCGAGAGAGATCAACGTTGGACATCCCTGAAAACACAATACGAATACAACCTGGAGCACCTCTGCCGTTCGTTCAAGGAGAACATCTTTTGATAATGACGTCTTGTGATCAAAATGATGCACTATGGACCTCATGTACAGTGTTGTCCAAAATTCATGAGGCGGAGGTCAAAAGAATATGAAAGAAGCACAGATAAACTTTGGTGTTTATGTGGCCTCATCAGAAGCACAATGCATGTGTTGATCCGAAAATGAATGTGGCAGAAGTTTACAAAATCAGCAGTTTGATAAATTTGGTGTAACCCACTTCCGGGACGCGTTTTTACAAATCCTGCCGCGACTTTAGATGGAAGAGAGCGTTTCGTGCAAGAATGCTCGATTGGGGCCCTTCACTCGCAAGAAAAAATATTGATTTTTTCTTGCCTAAAACTATCGGAACCTGACATACCTAATCCTGTCCCCTCTCGGAAAAATCAATGCTCGCTTGGGGCCCCGGCCTGCAATCTAAAGTTATAGCGTGACTGCGCGCTGTTGGAAGACCTTGGTCTACCAAGCCTGCAGCAACGCCGGCAGTGCCATCGCTTGGAACTTTTTCGTCAAATTGTTTCCGAAGAGGTTCTGCTTCCTCTCCCTTCCGTTTATGTGCGTAAGCCAGTTCAAAGGAGAACGGACAACGGTGCTTGTTTTAACCACCCTATCTGTTCTTTAAGTGCGTACCATAACTCTTTTTTCCCCGCACAATTCGCGATTGGAACTCCCTTCCTTCAGACTCTTCCATGATCAAAAAATATCTTGTTAGTTCTGGGCTGTTGCCATCGCAAGTTGCTGTCCAATCCTGATTCTTATTTTTGCATTGTGTGTTGTTTTGATTTGATTGTTTGTTTCAGAATTTTTGGTTGTCGCCAGTTTCCTTTTTGATCGACATTTTTTACATTGTGTATGTACTTGTGATTCTTCTGCCACCTCGCAGTCGTATTGATTGAAAGAATAAAGAATAAAGTCGCGGCAGGGTTTGTAAACTGGCTTCATGGACTTGATTCACGAATTGCCTCTCCTTTTTTCCAATCCCCAATCTTCACTGACTGCTGCTTGTTGTCAACCAAGTGGTTGGTGTCCGCATTGCTTATTGTTGTCAACCCTACCTGGTTCCTGCCTGAGTCCAGGAAAACGTCCCCGAAGTTCGCGTATCCCCGCAATTCCGGAATTGGGAAAAACTCGAAAACAGCGCAAAATGTATTCTAAAAGATACTTTCGGCATGTCCTGTACCTGCATAATTTTAAACTCGCGAGCGCAAAACAACACAAAGTCATGATCGCAACGCACATTATTGGCCTTGATTTGTCTCTTGTGCCTTGTGCAGATTTAAAATTAATTACTGCCTCTCAGAAATTGAAATTTCTCCACCTGGCGCCGATGATCAGGTTGGGCCGTTCGGATATTGAAGTGTCTGCAGACTGATGCTGGCCTGACCTCTGAAATGCTGCCGCTGCCGCCGCGTGGTGGCAAAATACGGAACTACGCACGCATTGTCCAACAATGGGATGATGTCACTCACTTATTCAAAACTCTGATCACAAAGGCAGAGCCTCACGGCATCACCAAATGACCTCAAGAATCGACGCCACAAAAACATTTTATCTTTGTCCTGTTCAACTAAGGATGGGGTCAACCTGGCCTCCCAAATTTCTGCGTCCAGCATTTTCCGATTTTCTAAATCTACGGCAACACTGCATTTTGCATTTTTAATGTATCCAAAATTAGATGCTGCAAAAATTTAACGAAATAGGTTATTCAGATTGGGATGGTATTTTTCCGAGAGACGTTATTCCGATTGGGCACTATTTCAGTTGGGAGTTTTTCCGGTCGAGATTGTTCCGGTGGACGTTGATCCGATTGCCCTAAAATAATTTCGCCGGCCTGAAAATTAGACGTTATTCCCGCACCCAGAAAGAATTGTGTTGACATCACAAGTAGCTGATTTTGAAACGCACTGAGAGAGGCTAACCTTTTTTCTCTTTTTACCATGATCTGGGGAATGGCTTTCGTAAGTAGACGTTATTCGTAGATCGCACATTGAGACTGACCCGCCAGCTAATAAGGTTTGAAAAATTGTCAAGCGCAGTCCGTGTCAGCGCTTCATTTCTCGGAAGTTCATCACGCAATCAGTTTGGTTTCAGAGACAAAACGCCCGCGTTTAAAACGTAAGTAAATATGTTTCTTGTGTAACAAGTGGCTTCTCAAGTGGAAAATGATGAAATGAACACCAATTTTATGGGGTTTTCATTGACTTTATGAAAGCTTTCGATCTTGTCATCCACATAATGGTATTTGCGAGCTATGGTTGATTAACGCAACATCCTCGCCAAACTTCAATGGAGGCTATTATCTCTTTGCCCTTACTGGTCGATTGTTTCATAATGTAGAACTCAAAGGAGCTGTCTTTCACATCTAATTAGATCCGGCGTCCCACAAGGTGATGTTATAGGCCCTCTGATCTTTTTGTGACAATAACAAGATCTCCTCAGTCGCCCAAAGACTGACAAGTCATTCTGAGCAAATTTCGATTTCTGACTGCGATGACACGCGTGACAAATGCCAAATAGAAATTGACCTTCTGTTTATTTGTCCTGAAGCGCTTGTACAACATTCAAGCGCAAAAAAATCAGAAAGAAATCGCATTCACAACGTTCGTTTACCTTGTCGCTCAGCTCACGATCTTGTCCCAAAGTTGCCAATTTTCTCAAAATATCAAAACCCACGCTGTCACTGCGTCTGTCATACTTCAACACTTTCATCCTCGATGCCACAAATTCCTCGCAGAAGCCATGCGAAAGTCTCGCAAGTTCGGTTTGGTTTGGTGCGCGCGAAAGAAAACGTCGTCAAAAATGATTTCTTAATTACCGTCTCTTTCTGTTGACAGTTGACATTGACTTTTGTTGACACTGTCACCACAAACCTGAACCGCACAACCAAGCTCCAACCGCCAACCGCCGAGCAGTTTTGACAGCCGCGCAATTCGCATAAGAAAACGAACTCACGCTAACGAGACACGATGAAAAGCGCCAAATTGGCATGTCATTTGCGCGACCTGCCGTCTGCGCAGTCTCAACCGGGCTGAACATGGGCGCAATCTGGGCAATTCCTCTGCCTTATTTCTGTTTCTTGCGCCGCAATTGCGCCAAATTGGTCTGAATCAGCTCAGTTTTCAATTTTTATGAGTTTCCTCTTTGAGTCTACTGGATCTGCCTGTGTCTCCGCGCTGCATGCGAAGGAAAGTAGCATTACATGCTCTTTTTTATATTTTTTTCTGCTGCAGGGATGTGTCAACGATAACAGCCAAATTGATAAGAAAAGCGCAAAAAAGAATTAAATGTTTGAGCAACTAAAGAAGCATGAGTCGGCAACTTATCCGTCGAATTAACACAACAGAAAGCGGCGAGAAATTCCCTGCATGGGCACGGGCGTATCGAGGGGGCTTGGGGGCAAAGACGATATGTTCTACCCCATGCATTTTTGAGTGATGCGGTTGGAGAGCTGCCATCTCAGTCGGGGAACTTCAGAAACTCTGGTGATTGAAACTCGAAAATTCTTGTCCCCACTGGGATTCGAACCCACGACCACATTCAGCCTTCGGATCATGAGTTCTGTGCGCTCCAAACTGAGGCACCGTGACAATTCGAAAATCGCCGTCTTATTCCTCCCTATAAGGGGAGCTTCGACCTGTCTGTGCTGCAATCTCTCTGAGTTCTTTTGTGGTTCAAATTACATTGGAATCGATGTGGTCGGGCAAAATGCGAAACTGTTTCGTCTCTTTGATGCAGATCGTCTCTGCTTGGGCTTTATCCCCCATTTACCGGCTGCTCCCATGATCGTTTCTTTTGCCAACGAGAAATGTTCCAACGATGTGGGCAGATCCTTGCACATTGAAATTCCACTTTGGCTT
The DNA here is from genome assembly GCA_030068105.1 of Sinentomon sp. SZTP_YWyxl. Lineage (NCBI taxonomy): Eukaryota > Metazoa > Arthropoda > Protura > Sinentomata > Sinentomidae > Sinentomon > Sinentomon sp. SZTP_YWyxl. Next base: position 7,895 of record JASGXE010013316.1, read on the forward strand.
CAACTTGCAAAATTTTGGCCACTTTGTTTTGACGTGTATATGTGCCAGATCATCGCCGAAGCCCTGCTGGGAGCCTCTGCCAAATCCAGGCCAGTGTTTTAGGACAATTTTAGACACCCCAGTCGCAGAGGACTGAAACGCCACAATTTACGGATGGCGAAAATCTATTTTGGGGACTCCGGTATGCCTTACCATATTTCATATAGGCCTACCTTCCCATTTTAATTTCATATTTTCGTCTTCATTTCATATGCAGAGTGCGATAACCCCACAGACAGCGTGCAATAATAAGCGTGCATGTCTTGTAAAGTAGCGGCGGAATTAATGCACTCATACATGTGTTTTCCCATTTAACTGTTGCATGCGAAACTTTTCTTTCTTTTTTACTCGCAGGCGGTAGAAATTAAAGCGCCATATTTTACGCAGAGCTTTCTGTGGAGCTATCAGACTTACCCAGGTTTCTAAAGGATCTTTAATTTCTGCAGCATGGAGCTTTACGTGTGGTACGTTAATTCCGCCGCCACTATACATTTTTTGCGCAAAGGGTTTTTGTGTGAGTTTTTGTGGGTCAAAAATGCCTTGTTCAAACGGTGAAACAATAAAGTGCTTTTTCGTTCCGTTGTATTAAATGGAGCAAAAAATGGTCTGACCTGATGCTACTGAGGACCTGCTGCTGCTGCCGACGGTCGGAATGGCCAAAAGGGTAATTCTGCGGACTCTTTTTTTTTGTCTTTTTATCTGATGCATTTGTCGAACTTTAATGGACGGAAAGTTGTGGAAGAGACTACTGCAGAAAAGGTACAGTGTGTTTCATTTAAAGCTTGATTTGGAGTTCTGTGGCATTTGGATTTGAAGTTCTGGCATTAGCAAGTGTTCTGACTGGTGTGGGCTGATCCGGAGACCAACTTCCGCAGGCGTTTGGCCTCAGACGCACAAAGAAGCCCGCAATGATATCTCCCATATGACCGGCTTTTTCTGCGGCATAGCATTTACTGGAAAGTGGTAACGGAATTAATGTACTCAACCTACATGTGCATGTTGTTCCCATTTAACTCTTGTCCCGGAAACATTTTTCTTTCTCTTTTTCTTTTCTCAAGAAGACGGTAGAAATTAAAGCACCAGATAGCAGCAAAGCTTTCTTGAAGTGTCGGCTTTTGAGCTCGGTGATAAAAGAGGATCTTTAATTTCTGCAGCATTGTGTTTTCGCAAAAATTTGAACAGTCGCAAGTTGCGATATAATTCCGTCGATCGCGTCGTCGCACTTCATGCTATACCTACCTAATGTGCTCGTGGAACGCTATTTTTCTGTCACAAACTTGGAACACATACACAATTTGGAGCACATGCAGTGTTCCAAATTGCTACCATTCCAAATTCGTGAAAAAATCTGTGTTTCTGGAATCCATTACGTGTTCCAAAAACGTTCCTAAAAGAACACTTCTACCGAAGCTTGTGTTGAAAAGAATGTTCCGCAAAGATATGCCAAACAGACAGATTTACCGCCCTATTCCCCGCATTGCTACTCACCCTCATAAGGTTCAATTCAATAGAGCCAATTCAACAGACGGATGCATCTTTCAATGCAACAATGGAAAAGGAATAAGCGTTGTGCATAGAAATTAAATTTTCACAACACAAATCTATCCACTGAATTGGCTGTATTGAGTTCAACATTATTGAGTTGAACCAAAGGGTGAGTTGCAATGGGGAACAACGGCCGTTTTGGAGAAACCTACAACCCATACGAAAATTTTGCAGGAAATATTGCTGACTTTCCTGTTTGCAGGTGAGTGTTGTTCCGACAAACTGTCACATCCATGGTTGAAACCAAGAACGTTTAGGTATACCTACCCACGATTGCAAACTACTCGTATGCTATTAAAGCAAATATTCATTTTTGCAATGGCCAAAGACTTTTGGACAACACTGTACAAGAGCCTCTTTCACAAAAGCTGCCATGGAGTTCGCAGGCCAACTGCTATAAGTTGCAACCGCAAGTGGCCGCATCGTCCATCACAGCGGTGCAAGTGGCCAGTGGCCGCACCGACCGCTTTTTCAGCAGATTTAACAATGAACTTGCAAGAAAATGAGAAAATTGATTAATTTGCGGTCGGTTAATGCTTTTTAGAAATTCATGATTGTCAAGCGTGCATTTATTAGCCGGTCAGACAGAACTGTTCTATAAATGTAGCAGGTCAGCTGAATTAATGTGCCCATGTGCAGACAATTGCATTTATAATTCTGCAAGAGGATTGCTGTTTCCCATCGACGGAATTGCAAGAGCGCAGATCCTTGCAGTTTTCGAAATTTTGAGAAGACCGGGTGCCACCAAGCGTGTTCAACTCTCCGCACTGCTTGCATCATCTCGTGCAGCAGAGCAGCGTGGCATTGTTCTCTCCCACCCCGTCCTCCTCATGGACGCTTTCTCGGCTGGCAGAAGAGCGCGTTCTTTGAATGGATCCAGACTGGAGAATGGCAAAGTGGCAACGAAAATTGGTCGTTACTTTTGAAGTTTTTTCTTCGAAATCCATGAAATTCTTCCAGGAAGCATGTTTTGCCATAAGGCCCGAACACTGCCCGCTGCTTCATGACTTCCGCCTCATTTAGCCTTTGGCTGCGTTGAAAAAAGGCCTCACAACAGTTTTGCCTTACCCAACCTTCTACCCAGTGTCTATTTGGTTTGCTTGTTTCAACATACCTACTGGTTGGTGTCCGACTTTTGCTTGTCAATTGACTCCATGTTGTGCTCAGACTGTGCGATGGAAAAACAAGCAATACTCTACAGTAAAAAGTTCAACGGAAGTTGGGAAAAAACCGAAAATGACTTGATGAAAGTAAAATGTAATGAGTAAATTGCAATGCATTTTTTGTGAAGTAAATTGTAATGAGTTGCCAACGATTCAGAAGTTGTCCCTGGATTTTTAGCAGACCCCGTGGAGTTGGGATGATTGCTGCAACTAACTGCTACAAAATGTGAAAATGTTTTTCACCGCAAGTCTAAACCAACCTCTTGCTGTTGCTCACCAATTGAGCAGAGGATGCAATTCCTTTCGGTTGGTGAGATCCTTTGGTCCTCCAGTGGACCAAAGGATTTGTTTCACCAACCAACCAGACCCAAAGGAACACCCAAATGAAACCGAGAAGGCCGAAAAAGTGGAATATGGATGTCCAACCACCAACCAGAGACAACTGCATCCGCGACTGCTATTTGGCGTTCGTGACGCGTGAAACTGGATCGAAGCTGATTGATATCTCCTGCTTCGAATTTTCCCATATATAGATATGATCAAAACAGTTTTGTTGCAGGTTGGACCCTGTATATCGCTAACTGCATATGGAGTAATAATTATTGACAGTCGCCCGCGAAGAAATGAAGGACAAACCGATGCAGGTATTTACAGCAGGTCCACACCCATACACCTATGGGAAGTCGGTCAACGATGATATAAAAATTTCTTGTGCTATATTCACAACTCTTGCATCGAATGCTGCTGATCCAAGATTAAATCAAGGTTAAGAGCTCAAGCTTGCACTTGGTTTAAGTTTAAATCAAGATTCAAAACAGTCCGGTCTTGCCAGACCTTGCTCTGCGATACCGTAGGTATTCAATGGACAAAGAATTACAACAGCAATTTTTGGCAAAAAGAACAGAAAGTGGTGAAGATTTATTACATTACCAACAAGCCGTAATCGAAGTTAAAGTTCCCCTTTTGGGTAAGAGTTCCGAATACCCCACTTCTGCCCCATCCGCCTCAACAGTCCTATTCGCGGCCTCATCCTCGCCGAACCCGCCTCCTCCGCCTCAACAAGCCTACTCGGCCTCATTCACGCCTCCTCCGCCTCAACAAGCCTATACTCGGCCTCATCCGCCTCAACAGGGCTACTCGGCCTCATCCGCCTCAACAGGCCTGCCAGATCGAGTTGAGGCGGATGTTGCGGATGATGAGGAAGAAGCGTATGAGTTGCAGGAGGCGGATGAGGCGAAGAAGGCGGGGATGAGGCGGTATGGGGTATTCGGAACTCTTATTTACCCCTACCTGGTGCTATTTTTGTTTGCAATCTGCTGTCAAAAGGTGTGTGTGGGTAAGTTAAGTCCGTCGCCACTATACACGCATTTGCATCAGATGTAGGGCATTTGAGGTGGGTGCAACAGAACAATCGAATATCGTAATCTCAAGTGGATGCGACAATGTTGAGAAACTGCGAAAAAGTCATCTCTTGCTAGTGTTTTTTCAAAGGCGCAAGCGACATCACTCTTTTTGCTTAAGACGAATCATTGTTCACAAGACATTTCCCCGTTTTTTTGCGCACACAATGGCCACTTTAAAATAAGACGCGCAATTGACTAAACCGCGTGAGCGAATTTGGCCATCGCACATATGTATAACAGAGCTTTCCAAAAAGTCACTTCCCAGCTATTTGCTGTTTTCAAATTCTCTTGTGGGGCTATTTCCACATATTTCAGGTTCAGATTGGGCAGGCTGCCTGCTGCAGGTGTTATCCATTCGAACTGGAACAAACTCCACTCCAAGTTTCCAGAATTGCTTCAAAACTACAATGCATCTTTCTGGGGTTGTCAAGTGACTTTTGGGAAACAATGTATAACACCTTGTTGTCAACGTTGACCACCTTCCCAGCTGTTATCCGTCAATTTGGCGCCAAAACTACGGAAGACTCCAAGACTCAAAACTCAGGAATGTCGTTGATGACGTCGTGTGCAGAGTGGGAGACAATGCGTCTTAATTATTGCTCAAAAGAACTTGTGTCATTTCGTAATTAAGCTGGCAGTACACAGACGAGTTTGGACCTCAATAAAAGTCGGACTGCCAGCGCTGCAGGTGGCGAGACAGCGTTGCAAATTCATTGCAGAAGGAACGCTAATAGTCAATGAAACGGTTCTAAATTTGCTGTGATTTGGACATGATCTTGGTGAAAACATTTTGAAGAGGCAATTTCGCGGATTGTTGTCTTAAAGCGGATGCCAAGACGTAGGTTGACGACAAGCAACAGGATGTCATCCTATCGGTTGAAAACAAAGCCAATATGATTAGGGTAGGAGGTCATGTGAGGTTATTGGTGAGCTTTAACTGAGAAATTGGAGACATAGTGCACAAATCACGCCCGCGAAATTGGCTAATCAAATGTGGCCATACGAATTCTACAGAAACTCTTTTCTGCATGTTTACACCGACATCGGCTGTTTCTATATTTGGTGGTCTGGTTTGCAAAATTTGAGTGGATTTGCGCAACATACGGATCAAAATTGCGATGGGAAAAAACTAAGCAAACAGAAAAAAGTTGGAACATATTAACCATGTTTCGGCTAAAAAAAAGTTTGACTCGTACCGTGTTTCGGTAAAAAATGGAATATGTCCACAAACCCAAGAAAAAATAACTTAATACAAATAAAAAACAATTAAAA
>JASGXE010013317.1:0-12642 GCA_030068105.1 Sinentomon sp. SZTP_YWyxl
CGGAATTTGAGTGTTCCGCGAACCGCCATATCTCCCATTGGTCCGCGTCCGCATTTTTTTTTAAGTTCGCCCTTCCCCAAAAATCGTACGTCGGCGAGGAAAATAAAGTTGACGGCGGGAGTTGCCCACGAGAACAAAGGGGACCGGTGACTGGGATAGAATGGACTGGGATAGAATGGGACTGAGGCAAATGGGACTGAGGCAGAATGGGACTGAGGAGAATGGGACAGAGGCAGAATGGGACAGAGGCAGAATGGGACAAGGCAGAATGGGACTGAGGCAGAAGGGACAGAGGCAGAATGGGCAGAGGCAGAATGGGACAGAGGCAGAATGGGATGAGGCAGAATGGGACTGAGGCAGAATGGGACTGAGGCAGAATGGGATGAGGCAGAATGGGACTGAGGCAGAATGGGACTGGGGCAGAATGGACAGAGGCAGAATGGGACTGAGGCAGAATGGGACTGAGGCAGAATGGGACAGAGGCAGAATGACAGAGGCAGAATGGGACTGAGGCAGAATGGGACTGAGGCAGAATGGACTGGGGCAGAATGGGACAGAGGCAGAATGGGACTGAGGCAGAATGGGACTGAGGCAGAATGGGACTGAGGCAGAATGGGACTGAGGCAGAATGGGACTGAGGCAGAATGGGACTGAGGCAGAATGGGACTGGGGCAGAATGGGACTGAGGCAGAATGGGACTGAGGCAGAATGGGACTGAGGCAGAATTTTTTCATTCGTTGCGGGCATGGAGTTAGGTGGGTTTGACATTCAGTGACATGACATTGCTCCACTCGAATTTCAATGGCGAAAAGAAATGACCACTGCTGCCTAGTTTCAGCACGCTTTAGGATATGAAGATGAGGACGATGTGGGTAGGGTAGGATAGGTTAGGATACGTGTGTTAGGATAGGTTAGGTTGGGTTAGGTCAGGTTAGGTTAGGTTTAGTTAGCTTTAAGTTTGTCACAGAGCAATGGTGACAACTGTTCAGAACTACCGACTTCGATGTTTCGTCTGAGTCGCGCAGAGGATAAATGGTTGAGGATGAAAAGCACCAAAGAGCCTTTCCGCAAATTCAGTGGACTGAGGCAGAATGGGACTGGGGCAGAATGGGACTGAGGCAGAATGGGACTGAGGCAGAATGGGACTGAGGCAGAATGGGACTGAGGCAGAATGAGACTGAGGCAGAATGGGACTGAGGCAGAATGGGACTGGGGCAGAATGGGACTGAGGCAGAATGGGACTGAGGAAGAATGGGACTGAGGCAGAATGGGACAGAGGCAGAATGGGACAGAGGCAGAATGGGACTGAGGCAGAATGGGACTGAGGCAGAATGGGACGAGGCAGAATGGGACTGAGGCAGAATGGGACTGAGGCAGAATGGGACTGAGGCAGAATGGGACTGAGGCAGAATGGGACTGAGGCAGAATGGGACAGAGGCAGAATGGGACTGAGGCAGAATGGGACTGAGGCAGAATGGGACTGGGGCAGAATGGGACTGGGGCAGAATGGGACTGGGGCAGAATGGGACTGAGGCAGAATGGGACTGAGGCAGAATGAGACTAGGGCAGAAGTGGACATAGGCCGACAAAAAAATTCTGCCTCAGTCCCATTCTGCCTCAGTCCGTTCTATCCCAGTCCCCCCATCCGAACAAAGTCGTGGGTCCTTGACGCGAAAAATCGCGGAATTTGCGGTCTGAGCCTGCAGTGTCTAAACCATACTGCCCCAATCAAATCTAACCCAACCTATCCAACTAACCCAATCAAACCTGCACTCAACCAAACCTAACCTATAACCTGTGCATTTAAACATTTTCACAAATGTCGGGCCTCCATTCCATTTCGCTTTTTCCTTTGATTTTGCCGTGCATATTGGCCGTGTCTGACAGCCACTGTCAAACACGGCCAATATGCACGGCAAAATCAAAGGAAAAAGCGAAACGGAATGGAGGCTACATTTTGTGCATACGTGAAAAAGCACATGAAAATTGGTTTACAGTTGTGAAACCTTCTGCATCCCTGACTACACACATGGAGCACCCAAGTTCGCGGACATTTTTTGTTGTTTCTTTTGGTTCTCACCAAAAAATTTAAAAACTAATAAAACCTGACCAAACCTTCTTCGGCTCTGCGTTCGATTGTTGCTGGCTGTCAACCAACTGCTTGCTGTCTGCCTATATCATGTCTCCAAAAAATCCGCGAAATAGTCTGTTGGAATGTTGTCAGGGTTGCGGAAGTATGTATTACCGAAATTCCTCCCGAGAATTATCTGCAATTTACATTCTTGTTTTTGTTTTCGTATCTGATTCTACTTTAAAACTCCAGAAGATTTTTTCTTCTTTTGTTATTGCTGTTATTCCCAGAATCTCTTTTCTCAGATTCTTTTACTCGTTGAGACAAACATTGTCGAGACAATTTGTCGAAAAAACAATTGTTTCCAAGTTTATAGCGCTTCCTAAATTTAAATTTGGCGTTAGGTTACGATTACCACCTTTTGGCGAGGTTACGATGACCAGCTTCTCACCAAATATCGTGCTACCGGTATTTGGTGAGAAGCTGACGAAGGAGAGTTATCATCCTCATCATTAACATTTATCATCATCATCAGCAGCACCATTTGCCAATATGAGCTGACGGCCGCGGTAGCTTGGCAGAACCTTGTAGCACACATTGGGCTCGCAAGGAGAATAATTCCTCACAACTGTCACCCAACTCCGCTCTGCATTCAAAATAAACGACTCGAATCACTTTAACGGCAATCCGCAGGTTTAACCGAAGAGAGTCATGCTCTCCAGAGCGGAAGGGTCTGGTTCATTCGATGCAAAGTTCGTTTGGTCCAAAGTTCATTTGGTCCAATGTTCGTTTGGGCCAATGATCATGTGGTCCATAATGCATTATTCAGATTTCCGAGATGGTCGTCCCAGAAAGAATCCAGCCTAACCCAATCTGACCTAACCTAACCGGATTTCCGAAAGTGTCTCCGACATGGAGGCAAATCACATCGCAAATTTTCCAGACCCAATCGATCATTGGACCAAACGAACTCTGGACCGCAAATGAACAGGTCCAAGAGCGGAGACGTGTGGCTTGTGATATGTGGTTCTCTGCAGTATTAACTTGCAAAGACTCTGTCTTTGTCTTGGACCTGGAGCTGGGTGTTCTTTAACGTGCGTGGCATGATGCTGCACATGGGACCTCCTTAACGTCCCATTCTTTGGACAACGGGTCACGCTATATGACAATCTGCTTTCTTGCCAGATTGTCCCTGCGAATAACGCATGACAGAAACCCGGTAGTACTGCTCTGAAACCAGGTCTTTCGGATCACGAGACACACGTTCGCCACAAGACCAAAGCGACAAGACAACTCCTTGTGCGCAAACTGCAAAAACTCTAGACGGGCTTCCAAAATCGAAGAAAGGGTCGCTGTTGCTCAAAAACGCATTGGCTGTGCTGAGTTTCTCAAATGCGCAAACAAATCGAACATTTTATTTGGAATCGTGCCTTTTTTTGTGCAAACTCCTCTTTTCAAAGCTTCTCTTTGCAACTTCGCTCTTTTGCCAAGTTCTCTGGAAGCAGGTCTCTGCAATGTTTGATTCTCGTCGCGCAGCAGTGCTCGTCGGACTCGTGATCGTTTGCTCGTCGGTTGCGTGTTCGATGCCCGTCGGGACACGAGATTTTCATTTGCCATGGCACACATTGTCAGTGGCGAATTATCAATGAAGCGCATGAGGCACGTGCCTCAGGGCGCGAGCGCCGGAGGGGCGCGAGCCACCAGGCGTTTTTTTCCCAACCGTTTTCTTTTGTTTTGTTTTTTGTTATGTTTTTATCCTGCCACTATGGGGCTCGTTTTTTGTGTTGATGGATTTTTACCCTGGGGCCGGGTGCCGGGCACCCTCCGACTATGGGGCACATTTAAATGTGGTCCCGACCGGAAGGTCCCATTTCGTCCATCCAACTGTTTGATTTCATGATCCACCCACAAACACAGCAGACAATTCCCGCTGTGCTAAATTGCCTCCCGATGCGCTTCGTGCCCCAGCAACTCGGTTTTCTCCAAATTCGATTTGACAAGATTGTTGGTCGAATGGTCGCATCGGTGCCTCCCCCAATTTAATCGATACTTAGGACAACCATGACACAAGAACGTGTGTCAGCTTTGTCCCTAATTTCAATTGAGAGCGATTTTTTGGAAAAGTTGTGTTTTCAAAAAATTAAGCAGGATTTCGCAGGACATAAATCCAGAAAAATGCCCGTTTGAAAATGTAGTTAGATCTCATGTATAAAACCATTTCTCGTCATAACCTGGACTGAATAATCAGAATGACCTTTCCAGAATAATCAGAATTCTTTGTTTAGCATTGTTTCACGTTTTTTGATTTTGATCTTGAGCTTGTTGGAATTTTTTTATATTGTGAACATTCACTGTTGAGCACTACTTGCGCTCTGACCACCAGCGAGGGGCCCACTCGCTGGTTCTCGGCGTGTCTGGAACAATTCAACTGTTCAAAAATTGAAAATTTGTGAATTTGAGGGCATTCTGAGTGTCATTATCGGGTCTATTTTTCAAAAAGTTTCTCCCTTCGGGGAGGGGGAAACCACCCCCTCCCCGAACCACACCCACGAGCTGCGCCTGCGGCGTAGTCTTATCACTCGGGGCGCAAATCAATCTGTGCGTCGGGGCGCCAAACACCTTAATCCGCCACTGCACATTGTGTGTGCAACCTCTGCCTACGTGAAGCATGGTGTATTCGATTGGAAACACAGACATAAAATGGCCACTCATTTTGAGCTTCGGATGGGACTGACCCTTGTCCAGCATCACACTGTGCGCGAGAACATCTAGCTCCACGTCCGAGGCATGACCTGGCAGGTAACATGAACACAGAAGCCACTTGCTGTCACCTTCCGTCGAGGTCGGTCATCGTGCATGTTGGCTTTACCGGAAACCGGTAGCATCGGCAGTTCTGACTGTGGACTGGTGACTGCTGCAGCCATTGTACTCGGATGCCGGAACCCATTGATTGGGTGCCTGGAGCGGTGGGTTCTGGAGCAGCTCAGGTGATTCCAACACCTTGCAGAGTCGCCAGAACCAAGTCTGATGTCACAACAAAAACATATGCCGGTGTCTGTACCTCTTCGTGCAAGTGGGTTTCCAAGGGAAAGTGAACCTTGGCAGGCAGTAGCTCTGGGGGAAGGATTGACCGAGCTCGGGAAAATTCTGATATTTAAGTGCATTTTGCGCACAAATTTGTGTTTCTTCTTAAACTCTCAGCAAAAAAGGAAACATCATGGGAAGGCGAGGTATTCTTCGCATCCGTCCCGAGTGGGTATACCCACGCTTAATTCTCTCTCCGACCTGCTGTCGAGATATCCAATCGTGGAAATATCCCACAAAACTGGCAATCAAGAAAAATTTCCTCTTTTTTGTTTCTGTTTTTTCAAAACAAAACATTGCGAATGTAAAGTAGACAGCATATTGGTGTCCAGAAAATGTACAGAGATCCCCATGCGCCAACAGACTTTGCCAAACTCCTGCAGGTGAATTATGAACCTCGCTGTTCACAATTGATGATAGCCTTTGGCATGAAAACCTGTCGAACAGAGTAAATCTGATACCGATACCGATACTGACTGAAGTCCATGCCACAACTATACTCGATTGCCTGATTAGCCGGGTCAATTCATTGACATCGAAATACTGCCATCTGCCGTCTCAATGGCGCATTCCATTTTGGTGTGTCTGGCCATCTGCACTTTCTCACTTGAATCATTATTTTTTAATCTTCATGCCTGCGCGGAGAAGCGAAAAGAAGAGTAAAAATTGCTCACCTCCAGCAATCCCCCAACCGCGCACGCTGTTTTTAATTTGTGAAGAATGTGACTGGAACGTTGCCCCAAAGCAGGTAATTTGGTCGCCCTTTGGTTTTGGCAGAACAAGTTGCCGAAAGGTTACCCTGAAAACGTTTCGAAACAATGCCGCAGTTTCTTCTTCAAACGCTTGAAGTCATCTTGCCACAGAACGTTGTTGTAAGGTTTTAAATCAACCGTTGCTCTGCGAAGGTTTGGAAAACCTTGACCAAACGTTTTCACAGTCGCGAAACTTCGAAGGCCGACCAAATCACCAATGGCAACGTTTCTGAAGTGTTCAGGCGACCAAAAAATGTTTATTGGGTCATTTTTGTAAAAACCTGGTTTTTGTGAGGTTTTCTGGTGAGAAAATCAAAATTCCTTCTTCATCAGCCGGATTTTGACAATTTCTCAAAAAAAAAATACACTAATTTTTACCTTTCCGACATGCACATTTCCTGAGACTTCAAAAAGCATAACGATTGGCAGAAAATGAAAAGCGAGAAAGCCTTGATTGAAGATTTTTGGAAACTAAAGGCAGAGTCGCACTTTGAAATTGCTTTCGGATGGCATAACTTCAATATGTGACAAACGTGATAAAGATGAAAATTTGCACAGTACTGATGTAAAAATTGAGGAAAGGCAACCGATAACTCTTTTCCATACAGTTCCACAGGAAATGGGACAATATTGAAAAAGCGGTGTATTAGGTCATAATTATGAGGACCAGACCATAAAATTTTTTGGCATTTGACGCAAATCGGGGGGTGCAAGTCGGCATTTTTGTTTTTTTTTCATCTGACACGTTTTTCACAAAATCGCCTGCGGCAACGCTGGAATGGAAAAGTTCCCGAAAACAGACGGCAGCCAATAATTCGGTTACAGTTCGGAATACCTGCCAACCGCCGCCTCCGCCGCACACGCCGCCTCATTTTTTCGGCCCGCCGCCTAGGTTCCTTTTCCCGCCGCCTCCTAAATGTGAGAAAATGAGGCGGCGGAGGCGGCGGACACTGCGGATAAACGTTAAGCTGACAGTGGACAACCAAAACCACCCAAATCGGCAACCAAATGAACCACAACCGACAATCCAAACCGCCAATTTCGCAGACGTTTTGTATTGTGTTACGCAAGGTACCAAACCAAACACTTCTACTTCTTGGAGTCCTTGTCCTCAGCTTCTTGGGTTGCCGATTTGGGCGCCTTTCGACTGCAGACGGGAGTTGTTTTCATCGCCGAACCTGCTGGCTGGAGAACATTGCCGAGCTGTTTTTGTCACTGCCCGCGGTTGGGGCAGGTGGATTTATGGTTATTTTGAAGTTTGACCGTATCCACAGCGCAGAAAAAAAGCGAGGAAGGTGATTGCTAATGAGAAGCCAGAGCGTTTCACGTCGGAAACAACTGCCGTATGGGGTCGGGATACTTTGGGTTAAAAAACGTCAAGATCAAATGGCTCAAATGTCGCTATATCTTCACGAAATCCAAGTTATACTGACCTAACCTGACCAAACCTAACCTAACCCAAACACAAATGAACAAAAAAAATCGAGAAATCGGCTTCCGCTGTCTCCGCTGTCTCCGCCGCCTCCGCCGCCTCCGCCGCTCCGCCGCCTCCGCCGCCTCCGCCGCTCCGCCGCCTCCGCCGCCTCCGCTGCTTCCGCGCCGTCTCATTTGCTCATATTTGGGAGGCTGCGGGAAAAGGGACCGAGGCGGCGGGTTGAAAAAATGAGGCGGCGGAGGCAGCGTGTACGGCGGAGGCAGCGTGTGCGGCGGAGGCGGCGGTCGGCAGGTATTCCGAACTGTAACCCAATAATTCTCTGACAACTCAAACTCAAAGTGATAAAAACGTCAGCATGCACAATGTGAAAGGAGGGGAAAATGAAGCCGCCCGCTGAGTGTTGCTGCTCTGGAAAGATGACACGCAGAAGACCTTTTCCAGCACACGCCTATAAAACTTACTGACTTATTCGTATATTTTTGCCTTTTAAATTAAAGTGCCGCCTTATGATATTGCTGAGTAGTCACAACTGGCCCGCAACCCAGGAAACAAAGGGGACCTTCCGGGGACAAAAAATGACAGTCCCCGGGACTGCTTTTCGCCAGCCCCGGGGACTGCCTGGGGTGGCCCCTAAAAGGACCAAATGTCCTACCTGGGGGACCACTTTCTGGAATGCACCAAAAGTCGTCCCCTGGACGTCTTTCTGTAACGAAATTTGGTTTAACCTTCTTGATTCGAGGAAGGGTAGAAAGGATTTTTACCCAGGGTAACGATTGGGACGAAATCGTCCCGCTGTTGCAGTAGATTCAAAAATTCCCTTCGTTTCTTGTTCCGGAATGAATTATACTTCCGCAATTTTCAAATTTCCCGCGCAAAATCCGGGACGTTTTCGACCCAATCGTTGGCGACGGTCCGCCGCCACTTTTTCCCGCCAAGACGCGAAGGTGAAAAAAATCCGTTTTTTGTTTTCTGTAAAATGTGTGATTTTCATTTTGATCTGGAATTCCTCCCTGGCAGGTGGGTGAGGTACACATAGTCGGGAATGCTGGGGAGAGGGTTCTGATACCCATTATCGAAAACCGCATTGTTTGGAAACAATTCGTTCGCCTGCAGCAGCACTGGCTGTGTCGCCGAATATGATATGCGAGAAAAAGGGAAAAGAAGACGGAGCGATTTGGTCTTTACAGATCTGCTTGTTTGAGTTGTTTTCTTTTGTTTACGCTGAAGAGTATCACACAGATGTCGGCTGCAGGGAAGCCCCCTCAAACCCGCCCATCCTCCTCCCATCCCAGTTCACTCAGAAGAAGCAAAACTTGGCCAGACCGGGCCAGCCGACATGCATATTCATTTCAATTCGATCCGAACGAGAATGAGTTTTTGATGTTTCCAAAGGACGTGGAAGGGGGCAAGCATGGCGTGGCCATGGATGTATGTGTATAGATCAATGAGTATGGCTCTTGTTGCAGACAGCATGAACAGGAAATTGGGTTCAACGTTGAAATGACAGAACCATCGGGCGCAGAAACACAGCGAATGAATTTTGAATGCATTTGGAACTCGGGACTGGAAAAGCAGCTGGCAATTTTGTTGTCCTTGAGGCCTGTTGGTTTTGTTTTTGTGCAGTCGTGAAGAGCGATTTGAATCCAGAGGGCAAGCCATGAATGGCATTTATTTGAATACAGAGGGCAAGCCAATGAAACCCCACACTGTGGAAGCTTTCAACTCCAGCATTTCTGAATCAAGTCGCATTTTCTGAATTCAAATTTTGAGGCATGCTGGTTTTTTGCTTCTTTATCGACAGTTGTAGATGGATTTTCGCAATTTTTTTTTTGCCAGATGTTGCGGGAGGGTTCCATCAAACAAGTTCTGCAAAAAAACGAAAATCGATTTTTTTTGCCAAAATAAGGTCGTCACGTGACCAGTCCTTAAGGGCGGGTCTTTTTGGGAACAATCCCATCAAGAAGGATGGGGACTGTCAAAAATGATCCCCATGGAGTTGCATTGGTTCTCCACATTTCTTTGTCCAGTATGGTTGTCTTGCTTGCCAGGATAGCTATTTTCGCCGAATAGATAAAAAAAAGTCCACTCTTCTCCATGGGGGACCAGTTTTGGTTCCCGGGTGAAGTGTGGGAGTTGTTTATGCCTCGGAAAATATTCTCGGTGGTGCAAATGTTCGCTGCTGTCCCACTACAACCAAAAAAGTGGGGCAGACAACAAAATTTGCTCCTCTGAGAAATATTTCCGAACTTCAATTCCTCATGTTTGGAGTGATATATGGATGATGAAACCCCTGGTCAAGGCTTCATTTTTTATTTGGCTTTTATGCTCGGTCTTCAACTTTGTTTTAACAACAAATTTGGTTACTCTAAGCTCTTCCGAGCCGTCCGACCCGTGCTCTTTCTGAGAAAGAGTGCTCCGCCCAAAACGCTGCTCTGGTCGTTCATGCCGGAAAGGCACGTGAAAATTTTAAATGAGTGGTGACTTTGAATTTTTGCATGTGGAGCCATCTATAGGAATAAAAATAAGTGCAAAAGGGGACCGAACGGCGACTGTTTGGGGACGCCACCAGAGAGTCCCCCGGATGTGCCGAAAACACAATCAACGGACGAGTCGGGGACCGGATTGGGGACGACTTTTTGCAAACAAAAAAAAAACAATATTTTTGAGTGTCCATCTGCGGGGACCACTTCAGGGAGACCACAATAAGTGCAAAAGGGGACCGAACGGGGACTGTTTGGGGACGCCCCCAGACAGTCCCCGGATGTGCCGAAAAAACACCCAAGGACCGAGTCTGGGACCGATTGGGGACGACTTTTTGCAAACAAAAAACAATATTTTGGGCCTCCATCTGGGGACCACTTGAGGGGGACCACAATAAATGCAAAATAGGACCGAATGGGGACTGTTTGGGGACGCTCCCAGACAGTCCCCGGATGCACCGAAAACAAAATAGGAACCGAGTCGGGGACCGATCGGGGACGACATTTTGCAAACAAAAATAACAATATTTTTGGTGTCCATCTCGGGACCACTTCTCGGCTGGGACCTTTAGAAACCGTTTTTGCAAGATAACGGGGACCACCCGGCGACCATGTGGGGACGTCTGCTCTGGTCTTGAAATTGGGGGACTGCGGGGACGCGTTTTTGTCAGAAAAAGGGCAAAACGGGGACGAAAATTGTTTTGCTGGGAACTAACTGAGGTCAAGATTTGGCTAACCCCAAATCGACAGGAAACCCTGCAAATTTGCCATGGCGGCCAAACTGATGTCTTTTGAAGTTCTAGGTGTTGAGACATGAAAATACCAGGTCAACCCTGTATTCAATCGGACAATATTGATCGCAAACAATTTTGACTTGGGTTTTGAGAGAGGGGTGAGAGAAAGGAGAGAGAGGGCAGGTGAGAAGGACAGAAGTCGTCTCCGACGAGAAGTCGACGGCGATCATGAACAAATTCGTCGGCGACGCGAATGAAAGTCGTCGGCGACGAGAATGAAGTCGCCGGCTTTGAGATCAAAGTTCAAGTCGACGGCGAGAAGAACAAGGTCATCGGCGAGGAGAAGTCGTCGACGACGCGAACAAAGTCGTCGCGCTGACGAGAAAAGTCGCCGACAAGATGAAAGTCGTCGCTGACGACATCAAAGTCGTCAGCGACGAGATGTCGCCGACGGAGAATGTTCTCGTCGCCGCAAAAATGAAAAATCCATTTCTGCAATTGCGAACTTTCTGAGCTTGCGTTCCTCCAGGAGCACAAAGTCGGCGCAAGAGAACAAATTCGCGTCGCGGAGAAGAACAAAGTTGTCGGCGACGAGAACAGTCGTCGCTGACCAGGACAAGTCGTCGCCGGCGAGGAAAAAGTTGTCGGCGACGAGAACAAAGGAAAGTCGTCGACGACGCGAGAACAATGTCGTCGGCGAGGAGAACAAAGTCGGCGACGACGAGACAAAAGTCGATCGGCGTCGAGAACAAAGTCGGCGCACTCGGCGACGACAATGCAGTCGTCGTCGGCGACCAGAATTGCGTCGTCGCGACGCCGAGGAGAATGAATCCGTCGCCCACGAGAACAAAACAAAATGGTCGCCGACGACCTTGCCGACGAGAACAAGGTCGTCGGTGACGTGATCAAAGTCGTCGGCGAGGACGGGTTCTTCAAAAACGCGGAATATGCGAACTGAGGCTGCAGTGCGAATCCAAACTGCTGAACCCAAAAACCAAACTGCCCTGATCCCAATCAAACCCAACTCAACCCAACCTTTCCATCTTGGTTTGTCCCGGACGCGCATTTGATTAATCCATGCGAATTTGGCGCTTTTCCATCAAACCGCATGTAAAAGTCCCGAGCCACAAAAAGGCAAGAAAACACTCTGAACATGGAAAATGGGTTATGTAAGGTTCGGTTAGGTCCGGTTAGGTCAGCTTTATTTTGCTTTTTTGTCCAAGTGCCAAATCGGGACATTGTCGAATTCGAAAATCGAAGACAAAAAAAATTCGCTCTTTGCGTGACCCGAGGTCATCAATAAAGAAAGAATTTTGATCGAAAAAAAATTCCAGGGCCACTTTGAAAAAATTTTGGAATTGGTGGGATTCGAAACCGGGACCCCAAAACTTTATGCTGGGGTGCAAGCACATTAATCCGACGTCTTAGACCACTCGGCCACAGCAGCAGCGACGCTGGGTGACGTTTTATCACGCATATTTATGCACAACTTCTGAATATAGGCCAATTCCGCTGCGTTTCCATTCGTTCTCCCCTGAACCATTTTCTCATTTAAAATAAAGCGCCCGGACGCAATTTTGTAAATTGATGTAACAGTTCTGGGCAGGTGTTTTGAAATTGCATTTTAAACGCGGCAACTCATTTGAACTCACTTTACCAGACCTAACCTGGTCTTTGCGTGACCCGAGGTCATCAATAAAGAAAGAATTTTGATCGAAAAAAAATTCCAGGGCCACTTTGAAAAATTTTGGAATTGGTGGGATTCGAACCCGGGACCCCAAAACTTTATGCTGGGGTGCAAGCACATTAATCCGACGTCTTAGACCACTCGGCCACAGCAGCAGCGACGCTGGGTGACGTTTTATCACTCATATTTATGCACAACTTCTGAATATAGGCCAATTCCGCTGCATTTCCATTCGTTCTCCCCTGAACCATTTTCTCATTTAAAATAAAGCGCGCAGGGGCACGAAAAAGACTTTCTGCGCAGCGCAATTTTGATCATCATTTGAGTGAAATTTGTTGAAAAAGGGGAGTGCGCTCCGATGAAAAGCTTTTTTCGTTGAAGATTTGTTGTCGTGCAAGA
>JASGXE010013318.1:0-12961 GCA_030068105.1 Sinentomon sp. SZTP_YWyxl
TCGGGGAGGGGGACATCCCCTTCCCGAACCCCTCACCCGGCGTTGCGCTTCCTTCGCTCAACGCATCGTCCACTCTATACGAGTATGTTGCCCCCAGCGCAAATTTCCCGCCTGACAATTCGGTAGCCAGACCGCACCTGGGCACATCTACCATTTTTCCCTAGATACTTGACAGGACGAACTGTGAAC
Source organism: Sinentomon sp. SZTP_YWyxl (assembly GCA_030068105.1). NCBI lineage: Eukaryota > Metazoa > Arthropoda > Protura > Sinentomata > Sinentomidae > Sinentomon > Sinentomon sp. SZTP_YWyxl. Next base: position 190 of record JASGXE010013318.1, read on the forward strand.
CTGATTTTATTCATGCACACTCGTATCTATCCAATCACTCATGCCACATCCTTGTTTATTTTCCTGTCTTTCTGTGTTTTAAACTGTATAGGCCAGGCCTCACCCTCGTCATAATTTAAGAGCATCAACATCCGTGGATCAGGGTAGCATTTTTACAAACTCCATCCAACAAGCGAGCTCAGTGATTTCACGCGTCTGGTCGGATGCCGCAGAATGAGAGGGCGGGGTTGTTCTGCCTAGCAAAAGGGCTCGCTATTGATTTGGAGGACTCCAGATGAGGTTAAGTTAGGTCACGCGTCGGTTACGTTAGGTTAGGTCTAGGTGAGGTTTGTGTACGTTAAGTTAGGTTGGATTTAGCCTAACCCACGCAAACCTATTCTATAGCCACGGAGTACTCTAAACGAATCCGAGCAATTCGCTAGCAGTACAACCCCGTCCTCTCTATCTGTTCCACAGAAAAAGACGCGAAAGAGTGACTAATCGCGCAAGTCATTTAGGGGTTGTAACTATGCATTCTGTTGCGTTGTCTCCATTATCACTTTTTTGTTCTTTTTTTCTGCGGGATAATTTTATTGGGCCGGTGGAACATCGATTAACTCGACATCGCAACCGCTTCACTCCTTCACGTGCATTCTGGACGTGTCTTCCCTTCGATATCTTTTAAGGCCGTCAAAAATAAAAATTTAGATAGGTATACGTATCTCCTCGCAAAATGTGTGACCATGGGGTAGTCGCAGGAGCCTCTTTAAAGACGCCAAGGACGGAGTTAGTTAAACAAAATGGACATATCCACGCACAACCCCGTACAGCAAAAAATACCACCGCATATCCAGCAAAGGCAAACCTACAGCCACAAAGTCCCCAGCCAAAGATAACACCGCACCGTTTTTTTCGTCCTGCCTCCATCCATCCCATTTAGTTAAGCAAACAACAATTTTTTATCGGCATATGCTATTTATTTTCTTTACTGGAGAGCTAACACTTGTTTGTGGACATCAACACTGTTCGGTATTCGGCTAACAACATTCGCCAAAGCTAAAACCCACTTGGTGCCTTTATCACTTGAAGAAGTTGACTACCAAGAATAGGAAAATCAAGGAATTGGTCATTGTTCTGGCCAGATATAGGATGGTTTAGGCTGCCTGCTCCAACCTGAAAGTAAATATTAGATGTTTTAAAGGTGAGCCATTTCAACCCTGTCATAACATTTGGGTTTCATGAATTGGCAAGCAACACAAATACTGATTGCTATCTACGATTGCTGTCAATCATAAAGACGCACTCAAAATATAGGCACTGCCAATATTTTTAGTGCGTCGCTGATTGACAGCAATCGTAGATGTATGGTTTATATTTTGGTTAAGTTTTTTTTATCACTACGAGGCAGCGGTGAGTTGCTAAAACCTACACTTCAGTTTAAACTATCGTGATTTAAGGTTCTTTTCTCTCATTAAGATCGGCGCAGTTTTAGGATACCTCCCGTGACTTACTTTAAGACTTAAGTTTCGATACAACTTAAGATAAAAAGGCATCTTGGTATCTTAACCTTTATCTCGTCTATGATGCCATATGGCATCACGAAAACAATACCGAATCTCGTCTCTGCATTGTGTTAAAAAATGACTTTTTTTTTTTTTTGGAATGACACCTCACTTTGACATCTTGTCGAAAACGCCACCAGCTTGTATTGCTAAGTGTCAACTGTAACCCTGTCAAATTGACATGCGAACAGCAGGCTTATCTGGGGTGAATTTTGGGGTTTTTTGCTCGCCTGCTGCTCCGAAATGGTGGGTCCTGTCTATGATGCCATTTGGCATCATAAAGGATCGATATTTGGGCGGGAAAAAAGTGTCCTAGGCCAAATTTCGCCTGGGGGCATGTCACTCCAAGCCCTGCCGGGCGGCTGGAGATATCGAAAAAATAGATATCTCCAGATTTGGGTGGAATCCGGCCTATTTTTTCGATATCTCCAGCCGGTTTCTCAAAAAATGGCAGTTTAGAAATCCCTACCCGAGATACAGGGACCATGACAAAATGGCGGGAAAAGTTCAAAGTCAAAAACAGAGGGCATGCCGACGCGGAAACAATAATAATATCAATCCATAAATGTGCATTTATCTCAAAAACTTTTTTTCAATCCTTTGACGGCGCCGACAGACCGCATCTGTCCGACAGACCGCATCTACATGAACTACCTCGCATCTGATGACATTTTTCATCGGATTTCTGGGAAGTTGTTGGCGGAAGTGTGAAGATGGATCGTCGGCAATTCGGCTTTGATTGACAGGTCGGCTTCTCTTTGACACGCCGACAAAGGAGACCGCCTCTCATCATTTTTTACGATTTCATTTGTACAACTCCGATTCTCAGAATGAAGACTTTGTACAGGGCTTTGCAATAAAGGTGTCATCGGGAAGTAAACATGCCTTCAAAGGAGGTTGTCCCAAACACTTCAAAAATTGAATATGAGGCTGCAGAAGCAGACAGACTTGAAAAGTTGTGATGCCATATGGCATCATAGACGACATAAGGTTACAAAAACCGGAGACGACTTAAACGTTAAATTCAGTTACGGGTTTCAGACTGTCTTATTTAAGGTACACTTCTATAGGAAACACGTTTTTACATTTATCGGTTTTTTAAATTTTTTTATAATTTAGAGGTCAAATGTCTCCTTGAAGTGGTGGAAACCCACGTCTCTGACTCGTCTACTGTTTTCACCTTTTGTCAGTAAAAAACCGTTTCTGACAATATGATGACAAACATGGCTTGCACATTTTTGGTATTTGGAGGGATTTAAATAAAAAATGAAGAAGTTGAGCGGATATTTAACTTTCAAACAATGTGAGTTAATCCAATTTATTTGCATTTGAAATTAAGGGACAAAAACGAGCGTTCATAGCATACCAATTAACAAATAACTGCATACTGCAACTTAACAGAGTAATATAATTTGAATTAACATTAAAGACCTTCAAGGAACGGACATTCAGTGCTGAAAAACATAAAGTGTTCAGGAGTAAAATGCAGTAAAAAAGAAATTCTGGTTGCAAAACATGAAAAGAAGCAGGCGGCATGGCAGCAAACAATGCTTAATAATGTTTCAAGGAATAGACACCTTTCTTTACGCGTCTTGGTCACCAAGTTGTCACCAAGCAACATTGCTGTCGTGAAATAAGATAGCGTGTGAAATGTCTCGAACTTTAGGTCAGATAACAAAAACTATCTGAAATTTTAAAAGTAAATAATATTGTCTGAATTTAAGATTCAAAATCCAAATTAATAGGACATTTATGATAGAGTTTAGCATTTACCTCCAATCTTTGAAAGATTTCAGATACAGCATTATTCTTAAACTTACATTCAGATAAATCTCTAGAACGTGGTCTAGAGTCAATAAAATCCAGATCAGTGGTGGTCAAAAGAATCAAAGATTTATCCTATGATTGCCAATACGAGTAAAATACCAAAATCGTGAACATTGGAAAATATTTAAAACCGTAAATCTTGCTTGATGCCACTGTCGAATTCAATTGATATCCGTTCGTTTTTAAGCGCTAGCTCGTCCTAATTTGTTTTACTCTTGATAACCTCCATGTCGCGGTAGCAGCTCAAATTTTCTACTTTTTAAAATCTAACGGACTGTTCATCAAAAGAGTAAATATGAATACTGTACGACATGACAGGAATTCACTTACTTGGACTTCATTTGCACTTCTCCTGACCTTCCTTGAAGGCTTCCTGGATTTCCTTAGTTGCCGAATTCAATTTCTCTTCACCTCCCTATTTGAAAATCAGTGTTAAAGTTGATTTTGCGTGATTTAGCCAGTGCTGGGTTGTGTTATTCAAAGATAAAGTTGTGCGCGATGTTTGTGAAGTATCACAATGAGCGTCACCGTACTTAAACGTCAGTGGGTCAGTGGAGCGTTCATTAAGTCAATCACCTGTCAAAGCAAACTGTCATTTTTCTGCACGTAGGCGCAAAGCTAATTTTCCGGTAATTGGATTCCACGAAAATCTTCTTTTATGCAAATGTAGTTGAGCAAATATCGAAATGGAATTGAAATTCATTAGGCATTAACCTGTTGAAACCTAATTAATCGCTATTGGTTTTCTAACAGTTTTCCCAGCTTTGAACTGCTGCGAAAACTGTTAGAAAACCAACTGTAAACTTTAACTTCATTTTAGTTTGAGGTGAATATGATTTGAATGTCAATTGATTAGGCTTTGAATTGCTGGAGAAACAGTAAGGAAACCAACTGTAAACTAGTTTGAGATGAACAAATTTGAATATCAATTGATTAGGCTATGAACTGCTGGGAAAACTCTTAGGAAATCAACTGCAAACTTTCACTTCATTTTAGTTTGAGGTGAATATCATTTGAATATTAATTGATTAGGCTTTGAACTTCTGGGAAAACTGTTAGAAAACCAGCTGTAAACTCTAACTTCATTTTAGTTTGATGTGAATATGATTTGAATGTCAATAGATTAGGCTTTGAATTTCTAGGAAAACTGTTGGGACCAACTGCACACTTTCACTTTATATAAATTTGAGCTTAATGTAATTTGATTGTCAATTGATTAGGCTTTGAACTGCTGGGAAAACTGTTAGGAAACAAACTGTAAACTTTCACTTCATTTTGGTTTGAGGTGAAAGTAATTTGAATGTCAATTGATTAGGCTTTAAACTGCTGGAAAAACTGTTGGGAAACCAACTGTAAACCTTCACTTTAACAGGTTGAGATAAATCCAATTTTAATGTCAATTGATTAGGCTTTAAACTGCTGGGAAAACTGCTCGGAAACATATTGTAAACTTTCACTTCATTTTGGTTTGAGGTGAAAGTATTTTGAATGTCAATTGATTTGGCTTTAAACTGCTGGGGAAACTATTGGGAAACCGACTTCAAACTTTCACTTTATATAAGTTTGAGGTTAATGTAATTTGAATGTAAATTGATTTGGCTTTTAGTTGACGATCAAAGCCGAAACACCAAAAGCGGTTGAGGAGTTTAAACTCCTCTTCTGGGATCGATAAGGTTACGTAAGATAAGGGTTGGTCCGGTTATGCATGCGGTATGACAGGTAGGTGCACCAGATCACGATAGCTATCGAAATAATGCAACGATTCACCAACTACCAAATTGCCCTCAAATCTGCCACACAGCGACTTGAGATAAAATTCATATTCAAGAGAAAAAGCTCTGTGAGGTAGCTTGTAGCCCAAACGTATTTTTCGTTCTGAAATGCACTTGAACATCAACTCAGGCGTCGAAGACAAGTTGATTCCACGATATGACCGAGATCATTTTTGATAAATGGGAATTTACTTAAGACCAACTATAGACTCTCTTGGTTGGCACTCAAGTGCAATTTTGGACTCATGTCGAAGTGTTAATTTGGCTGATTACGTTGCCAGACACGAAGTGCATACTTCGAGCACTTAGTGAATAAAATATCATTGTGCGTAGTGCGAACTTAGAGAAAGTTCACGCATGTATCAAGTACAGAGAAAAGTGCATGTTTAGTTATCATTGCAAGTGCTCCGTGCAATTAATTGTCTCTAATGCGAATTAGGGACGATATTGCATGCATGAAACAAGTACAGCAACAGATTGCATTCTTAGATAACACACGCTAAGTTCTCGGTACGCTTGTGTCTAAGTGTAGACGTGGATACAAGCGGATCTCCAAGTGCACATCTCTCCAAGATGGTTTATTTATGGTTGGAGTTTTCAAAGTTTTTTGACCAGAATTTAATACGTCCACGGTCAGTGCCAGCGAATAATCACAGTCAGCGAATAATCACAAATAACCAGCGAATAATCACAAATAACCAGCGAATAATCACAATAAAGGACACAAAGTGTCCCTCAAGCCGGTTTAAAAGGGAATTGAGAACTGTCCTTATTTTTCTGCGAAGACTTACGTTTTTCTTGATGCATTCAAAATACTTCTTGCACTGCAAATGCAAAAATGGAATGTATCAAAATTTAGAATTCATAACGCCTTTGCTGGTACCCGTACGACAGGTAAGGGAAGCTAGTAATCCTTCCATGGACGGCAAGCAACAAACGTAAATGAATCCGCATACAATTATTGGAATGATGCCAGCAAATCCGCAATGAGGTCATCAATCCTCATCATGAAGCGCAATCAATCAAACGAAATGATTACGCATAATACTATCATTGGAATGACGCTAGCAATTCTGCGTTCAGGACGTCACTCTGAACAGATGTTTCTCGAGGTACTGGCTGTAATAAGCAAAAGTATTGCGCAGGCAAGCAGCTCCAGCAAGACATCACAGGGACACGCCAGATAAGATGCGAAATAATTATGAAAATTTAGTGCATAAATATGCGTGATGAATCGGTGATTCGAAATTGTGGCGTCTAAGTGACGGACGATGTTGACGCAAAGTATCCTCTGACACAAGGAAAGTAATAGCACGTTAATGGCTCGCAACAATTTTTGCATACTTATGTTTTCACCGCTCAGAGGCAAGCCTTTGTGAAAATGATCACAGAAACTCCCCTACTGAGTGAGCTTCCTTATGGCAATAAGTGGTCATGTCCCTAATTCAATGTCAAAAGTAGACGATTTACATTTCCCGATCATTAGCGTTACGTAATACTGGGTTGAATGGACGTCTATTAAAAGGAACTTCAGTAAAAGCGCTTTTGCCGAAATCTTTTACTTACCTCCTTCGCAGCGTCTTCTAATTTGCAGTCAGGAAAAGTTTTGACCTTAAAATAGAGGAGATGATCAGAAATGTTTGCTTGCGAAAGGAGCCTCCAAACTAATAAGCTAATCTTCTGGCAGGAGAGTGTTGAGCCAAAGCGCTAAGTAAAATGACTTTGGCATTAGGATCTCTCCATTTTTTTAAGCAAGAATTTAGCATCAGTTTCCTGGGATTATCCGGAGGAAACGTTCGTGGAACATTTCTTTGATCGCATGTTGAGAAGCCATCGGCGATATTCCACAATTTGAAAACTTGGGAAGACGCAATTAACTTTGCCGAACGTGACGGATCGTTAGTGTCTGCTCGTCCCCCTAACCTACAATCCTAAACCATTTTCCATGTGGAGCTAGAAATTAGCACTGTCAGAGTAAATCATGCCCAAGCCGCGATCAAATTTCCTTAGCGGAAAATTCCGAGCAAAATTCATTTGAGCACTCCGTATAGTCGGGTGGCAAGCATTCTTTTCACATCGCACTCAGTTGACAGAGAGAAAATGAAACCAGTGGGAAAACTGAATTGAGACTATTTCAGCGTACCCATGGGCGATAGTCGTTTCCTTATTAACTGAACTGCTTTGGAACCTAGACTTTTCTGGTACTCTGGCGAGCCACACAAACGTTTTATCGACACTCAACAAGTCCTCCGCCAAAGAATAATACACTCTGGATCATATTATGTGAAGTTCAACATGAAAGCGCGTTGTTCAAAGACCACAAACGACTTGGACCGCAAAACTTTACCACGTTAATTACCTTTATGATAATGCTTATGGAATCATGTCAGGATAAGACAAACTTGCCACGTTCTGGTGAAGACTTACCGAAAATTCTGAAAAGTTTATGAAGTGAAAACAGATCGTAGAATTATTCTGATTGTAAATGTTTAATAAGAACTCTCACTACGTGTAAAAGATTGCGATTTCCAATCTGAAATAAGAACTCTCTTCTGGAACGAATGCTCTCTTTGTTGAAGGTTCCCCCAAATACACGTACTCTGTTGGACGAATAATCTCATTGACTCAGCTCCAGTTGGCTGCCTAATGATCAATATTTTCTTGTGTCATGGCATTATGCATTACTAAAAATGTGTCAATGAATTGGGAAGCCAAACCATTATTTCCCAAAATGTTACCCAAAAATGTGAAACATTTTTTTTTACAAATTTCACACCACCACAACAAGTTTTCGATCTGATAATGGTTAAAAAATAGCTCCTCATTGGATTTTACAGAGGTTTTAACACACAGGAAGTTCGTCGCGGTTGCTATCTCTGATAAACAAAAGGTAAATATTTTTACTGCCCAAGATTCGATTCAAAAGCATATATTGAATGGGTTCAAAACCAAAAGCCTTTTGTTTTATCACGTGCTTTCCAAGAATGGTTTCCCTTACTTATGGAGTGATGAAATGGAAATGATGGTTGTCATGAGTAAAAAAAAGGTCTCGCTTTTTGGAGACTGAGTGTCAGATGATTGTTGCCATTTGCAGAAAACTTGTCACACATTATTGGTCCGGATAGTCCAACTTCAAATGTGCTGTACTTGATTGCATTGTGATTCTTCGTTCGTTTGTTGACCAACTCGATCCATAAGTCTCAAATTATTTTGAAAACGCAACATCATCTCCGATTACGTCGCCATTTATTTGAAACCTTTTGGCAATTGGAAGTCATCATCTCCCATGCATCCATTTTGATACATTTTCAATTATGTGAATTTAAAATAATTTTGAAACGTTTATAAAACAAACCTGCAGCTTCTTTCTGGACTTTTTCTGAGACGTCAGCCTGTTAGGGAAAAAAGCATAAGACGGTCAAGGAGAGGGGGTGGCACGTTGCATGACATTAGAACGAAAGGTAAAAGCAGCTTTGCTCCTTTCTCCATTGAAAACACACGCATGAACTGAAGCGCAATTGCGTAGTACATATTTTCTCCGCTGCGAGCGCACTATCGCCAAGTCTGACCAAATAATGATCAGCACGCTGTAGAATTCCAAATCTCGCAGGTGCGTTTTTTGTTTTTTGTTCATGTTTTATTCCGTTTGTACGGAAAGATGGAGTTTGGCAGTGGCACAAATAGGTTCCTCCTCTTGTTCTAGTTCCATGTCTTATGTAACACGGGAGTGGAGACTGTTAACATTTTAAACTCTGAAACTGTAATGCACAAAAGAAGCACAAATTTACGGCACCTAAATTTGAAAAACTCCACACGATTGAATTCCGTTGTATTCCAAATTAATTGCAACGAAACTGTTTCGTAGATATTTTTCCATTCAGATTTTGCAACGTTTTCTCGTAAAGCAGGGTCAAAATTGTATTGTGATAATTTAGTGCACCAGCGTCCCTCGATTTGAAGGGATATGGTCCGTCTGCATAGAGCAGCCTAAAATATTCGTATATATGTTCGGCAAAAAGGGACCATATGAACATCTCTATTGGATGTAGCTGTTGTGCTATGTAAACTCCCCATTCCGCAAATCCCGACAGTCACATTTTTTGTGCTCCAACTGAAAAGAAAAATTACTGGCCTCTAAAGTTGGTGACTTCTATGACTGCAAGAAAAACTCCCGACGCTCATATTTTTGGTGTTCTATCTGAGAGGAAAAATTAATGGCCTCTTAAGTTGGTGCCTTCTTACGGCAAGAAAAACGTGCAAAACTTACAGACACCGCGGCGAAGAAAGCCACGGCCAAAAAGGCAACTGCGAACTTCATGGCTCTGTAAGTATTTGCGAACTTGCGACGTTTATACGTGGCAATCCGGCTCTGCAGCAAGTTGGTATGATTTTAAGACCTGAGTTTGCGATGATAAAACAAGCATTGAGATTTCACAACGATTTTATACTGCATTTATAGCTTCATATGGGGTTCACGGATTTTTCCAGACGCACGAAATGATCGGAGCAACGGAAGCGACAATGCAAATTTGGCATATCTATAATTATAAATCCTACATCAATAAGGTGAGAACAGTTGCTACGCAGATTAGTGATGCATCCAAAACCTGCTGTCTAATTTTGAGGGAGTAAGAATGATGCGGTGAGGCGGACAGCTTAATGGTTTGTCACGCGATGTGGAAGTTGAAAAGGCGGGATTTTGCCTATCGTGAATCCACGCAAGAAACATGTAATTCGCCAGAAATTATTGCTTAGTGATTTGACAATTTTTGGCACGATTTATGCGATGGAATAAAAGATAAGGTTGTCCAATATTTCGCAACAAAAGGTGCTTCTGCGAATGTGAAAATGTCGGGGAAATTCATGTCATCGGAAATTCGAGAAACACAATCAACAATGGCGCAATAGGTGGTTAACAATTGTAAATCCAGCTTCATGACAGTAGCAGAAGCTCTTTATTCTGGTAAGAAAAGAAAATCGAAAAAACTTACAGCGCTTGCAGCACATTGCAAACATGAAATGGGTGGAAAAGCTCAGTATTGCTTCGGCTGGATCCAGTGTCACCCCTCATGCTCCGGATCAGTTTCCGGATTCACCCCTCAGGTTCACCCTTTAGGTTCCGGATCAACGGATCCGACGAGTACTGATGAACCGAGGAATTAATACTCCGCCCATTTTGACAGCTAACACAAAGTCACCCTAAAGTCCTTAAAAAAGTCCATAAAGTCCTAAGAAATTTTAAAGGCCTGGCCAATACCTACGGGGCAACACAGTGTCCACGAAATGTCTTCTGACATATGAGAAATTTCGAAGGTCTATCTGAAACAGGGGTCTTCTAATTTCAACAGGGCGTGATGTACCTTCACGCCGACACGAGTGTCTTGATGTTTTGCGGCGCAGGACACCGTGTATTCTGAGGAGAGTACATAATTTCAACAGGACCTCGCATAACGTCACGCCTTACACGAGTGTCATGATGTTTTGCAGCGCATGATGTGTGCATTCGAAAAGTGACTTGAAATGGTGCCCTATATTTTAAAGCAGAGGCCATGTGTCGAACTTTTGGCTGGGGATGAAGAGGTTCGGTTTAGCGTAAGAAACGATTTTCGAGTTCGCTTATAGTAACATAACAGTTTAGAGTGTGGGGCTCCCACCATGAGCCAAATGCGGATGAAGCCAGACACATCATTGTAGAGAAATAACCAAAAGCCCTAGGAGAAATTTTGAAGGCCTTATAAATTCAGGGCCCATCAAATTTATACAGGGGTTGATGCAACTTCACTTCTTACACGGTTGTCATGATGTTTTGCGGCGCATGCTGCCATTGATTCTAAATGGCGCCTGAGTTACTAATGAACTCCTCTGTAAGAAGAATTTTGAAAATACTGTTTTAGGCAACAAGGCAAAAATTCAGGTGGATCATGCCCAAAATGCTTTGTTATAAAAAGTGATGCGGGAAGGTGAATGGGTTTTGGCAGATTTTTATCCCAGATTGCATATGTTGCATGATGACATCCTAATTTTCTTAGACTGTAATTTTCCTTCTGACATTTCTGGGCCTTTAAAACCTCCATATTTTCAGCATGCTTGATTCCAATTATTGTGTCCTCGTAATTCCCTTCCACTTCCGCTTGCTTCGTCGTTTTTTGCTCGACATCATTTTCCCAACACCCGTTCTGCAAAGACCAAAACCGCAGCCGACTTTGCTTCCCATTTCCTCTCATTTCCCATACGCAATTGACCAGGGAAACCTCCGCTTTCGAGGTTTTCCCGCGCAAACTCATGATGCCACATTTCTGCTCATAACAGCTGAAGTTTGAAAATTCCAGCAATATCCGGGAACATTATTTTAATTTTTCCTTTCCGCTCCCACAGCGCAATTGAGATTTCAATTTCTCATCCCCACTTAAATTCGTTTTGCAAATAATTTCTGGTTCCCTGTCTCAAAGCAGTTGTCCTAAAGATTAGCCGCACTACAAAACGCTATGTTTTTTTATTTGTTGTTCATCTAATGCGTATCGCAACAAGTTCAAAATGTGAGTTCATTATTTGTATTTGTATTTGTATTTATTCAGATTTGCTATATAAATGCTAATATAAGTTTGAGTAAGACAATGAACATTAACACATGAACAACAAAAAACCTCATTTTCAGGGTAATATTTGTAAAGATAACGTGGAGAACAAAACACGGGATACAGGCTATGAAATCAAGAAAAAAAAATGGAATTTACCCACACCTTGTCCAAACGACTTAAGATGATGAAACAAAAAGATCAATTCAAATGAGGAAATGAAATTGAAATATGTTCAAGCATGATTTGCAAAGTTTGCAAGGACATGGAATCCTTGGGGAGGGAATTCCATTCCCGAAGTGTTCGCGGAAAAAAGGAATTGTAATGAGCATTGCACTTTATTATCGGTATTGTATATTTGAAGGCATGCGACCACACCAGAGAAAGTGCTGGCTCGTATTTCATCAGGAAGAGACATGAGTAACGAACCTTTGAGGATCTTTTTTAATGTGAAAAGCCGTCTTTCCTTTCTTCTTTGAGAAAGAGTAGGAAGCCCCAGCTCAAGGAGCATTTTCGTTACACTGGAGGTGAATCCATAGTCGTTCATATGAAACGAGCTGCACTTCTCTGAACTCTTTCGAGTGCGTTGGCGTGGCATGCAAGGAAGGGATCCCAGGCACAGCAAGCATATTCAAGAATTGGGAGAACAGATGATTTGTAAGTCATTAACTTGATATTTTTTGTGCATGAGCCAAGTTGCGGCGGACTGCACCCAGAGCAGAATTGGCCTTTTTAACAACAAGGTTTATGTGCTCACTCCAGTTTAGAGTGCTTGTTAACGTCACCCCAAGGTATCTGAAAGAGGACACATTGCATATCGGTGCTCCTTTAAGCAAATAAATTCTTTGAGGTATATTACTTCCGAGTCTAAGTGACCTTTGGAATGTAACTGTAGCACATTTGTCCACATTAATCTTCATTTTCCAGTTGACACACCAGTTTCAATTTCCACTAGGTCAGCTTGCAAATTGGTCCGGGATTCTGGTCCAAGGTACGGGCAATATATAATAAGTCGTCGGCAAACAATCTAGCAACACATTTCAAATCATTCAAAATA
>JASGXE010013319.1:0-12925 GCA_030068105.1 Sinentomon sp. SZTP_YWyxl
AAGGGGGGGTACCTTTGGCAAAGGTGTTTTTTGCAAAAAAAAAGTCGATTTTGTTTTTTGTACGTATCTTAAAGGCTGAAATTTCTTCTTTCAGAATTTTCAAACCATTTGACTCTATCTCAAGTGGTTTTTGAACAGCATCACATTTTCCGAGGTCACTTTTACAAGTCATATATACCTAGCGCTGAATGCATTTTTGCAATATTTTCACCCAATTATCTGCCAAACTAGGCAAAAAATGAATTTTCTGAGATTGCCAGCCGATTCTACACAATTTTTTACATAGGTATGCCAATTTTCAACCTTATCCTACTCGCCGCAATGAAGTTATGACCACCGAAAAACCATTACGAAATGCGAATCTTACTTTATTTTATGCAAAACTTCAATCGCGTTTTCTCGCTTTTGCATTTTCTTGCAATCGAAAAACTTTTTGAAGTGAGATCTCAGGAACTGTGCATGCTAGAAAGGTGAAAATTGGTGTACTGATGTAAAAAAGTCTGAAAATCCGGCTGATGAAGCCGGAATTTTGATTTTCTTACTAGAAAATTTTTTATGACCATGTTTATACGAAAAATGACTCGCAAAACGACAAAATTTACCGCGCATTGACTTAAATTGCAGATTATGACTAAACCAGGGCCTAAATTGAAATTTCGGCTTCATCAGCCGGATTTTGACACTTTTTTACACAATATGTACACCAATTTTCACATTTCCAGCATGCACAGTTTCTGAGATCTCACTTCAAAAAGTTTTGCCTATTTCCGCTACTAATTTACCTGCTGCCAGAAAACTATGAGAGATACAAGGCTGAAATTTTGCACTGAACATACTCTTATTATGTTTAACAACCCCCCAAAATTTCAGCAAATTCGGATAAGAAACAAAAAAGTTCGTCCGCGAAGGTACCACCCCCCCCCCTTAAAATACATGCTTACGCATTTCTTAGCCGATTTTATTCAAATTTGGTGCACACTCAGACAGCACCCATTAATAATGTTGTGCATCCATGCGAAATTTCAACTTTATAGAAGTGATTTTTGGGTCATGGTGACATGCCCAAAATAAGTTGACACGACGTGCTAGATTTCTGGGGATCTGGTTCAATTTTTTTGCCCATTCTGCACCAAGGTGCAAAAAGTGTATAATCAAGATTTTCACAATTGTTTTGCCAGTAAGGAAAGCTGCAAAAGTCATCGGGTAACGAATGAGTGGAGGTGAGCCAGTACCACTGGTCCAATAATCTAATGGAACCACTGTTTCTCTATGATACCAGTGCCAGAAAAAGTGGTGCTGGCTCGGCCTTACGAAAACTTCAACTTTGCACCACTTTTTGTTAGGCGCATCGGCGATTTGCTCGGGATTCTGAAATCCAGGAGCAGCTCCGTTCTTTTCGTCAAACAAAAAAGAAAATTTTGCAATGTGTGCAAGTTAACATGGGGTGACCCAACTTGAGACAGAGCTCTGGGAATTCACAAAAACGATACACCCTTTGGGTAAATAAATATCACATTTGTTATTTAACCTTTCGCTACCACTATAATAATTCTGTACCTAACAAGAGAAATGTTACTATTTTCTTCAATACCTACCGATTAGCAGATAGATTTGTTGAGACAAGTTTATAAATTTTATCAGAGTACAACAGTTGTATTGTTAGTATCAGTCAGTTGATTGTTTTTAGCACAGATGATTTTCGACAATTGTTACCATGATACTGAATGCGTCATTATTCTGTGCAGTAAATTTTGTTCAATTTTCGATTTTGATGGTACACAAATAAGGTGACGTTCTGGGGTATCAGATTCTTAGCGTGATAATTCGGGGGTGGGGGGGGTCAGATCCTTGGTATGAAATTTCGGGGATGGCAAAACCTTACCGTAATATTCTGAGAATGTCAGTTCATTTGGATGACATTGAGCGAACGTCAGAACTTGGCATGATGTTTCGGGGACGTCAGATTTTGGAGTGAAATTTCGGGGACTGCAGATCCTTAGCATGACATTTCGGAGACGTCGGATAATGAGCGTGATATTGTGAGAACGTCAGACCTTAGCATTAGCAAGACATTTTGTCAGCTTGACATTTTGAAGACGGATCATAGCGTGATATTGTGAGAACGTCAGACCTTCGCATGACATTTTGTCAGCGTGACATTTTGAAGACGTCGGATCATAAGCGTCATATTTCGGGGCGTCTGAACCCTGGCATGGTGTTTTCGAACTGCCGCACTCTCGTTGAGAATTGGATCAGCTCCAAGAAGTGGTTTGAGTCACTTTTTCGAGTCGATTCATTCGACATCCTAAGGTGCTGCATCCTAACCTTGGAACTTCACGCAACAGAGGTGTTTGGAGATCACCAACCAATGCTGTGTCAAGTTGGTGACATTCTCGCGGACAGACAATGTTGACGTTTTATAAACATTTTATGGCTCTCATGATCCAATGTAGGTGCATGTTTTGAGGGAGTCATAAAAAGCATTTACCCTGGCATTTGTGCATCTCAGCATTCTTTGAAGCTATGACTGGCACAGAATTTCAGTCTGCTAAAGCTTTCTTTTGCGGCTATCCAAATCCTAGGACATTGCATAAAATGAGCAAGCCACAGAGCCTGTTTGCATAGTGCGAGCAAACGGGCTTGGCATACTGTGGAACAAAACATTGCGTGCACGGCCCTTTGTATTATCTGGGTCATTTCTTATTTGAGCCAGCGCACAGCTGAGATCAGCGCATCACTTGGTCGCCCCAGAAGGACGGAACGGTGGGGGAGGTCTCAGGGAGATGGCGTGGTGGGCGAGAGAGAGGGAAACTCAAGCCATCCAGTCAGATAGATCTCAAATTGTTCTAGTTTCTTTTTGACTGAGTTTTTACTCTTGAGTTTACACATGTTACCCATTGTCTGTCACTCGCAATCAGCTTCATGCTCGATAGCCAACTAACACCGCAAAAAAAGTTATGGTTATTTCTGTGATAGCACTGTACTTGTGTTCAGAGAGTTTGTGTAAAGCACAGAGAGTTTGTGTAAACACTACGAACGGAATTATTCTAAGTCCCACCGGTTTTTTGATCAATTCAACATTTTTTCAAATTGCAAATTACCTGGATATTTTGCTGAGGTGTGGCTGACCGCAGAATCTGGTTCCGGAAATTGGAACATTTTACAACTATTGGTTCTAAAATAGGTTAGGTCCTAGAAAAAATTGAGTTTGCAATGTATTATTGTCACGAAGTGCCCAGTGGCGCCGACAGCTCTCTGGGATTGGGGGGATGAGACTAAAAAGGCATCAATTTTTCGGGACATGGGGGAAACACCGGGCAAAGGCAATGTCGTTCCCGTCGAAGCGTTGCACTTCGCGCAACGCCGGGGGTGGGGTTCGGGGAAGGGGGTATGCACCCCTCCCCGAAGGGGGGAAATTTTTTTAAAAAATGGAACCTCAAGAGGTGCTCAGAATGCGCACTTTTTGAAAAAAACTGGCAAATTCAATTGCGCGTTTCTTCATTGCAAATTCCAACTTCCAACTGGTGCGAACATCACACAAAATTGGAGAGATATACCTACCGATTGACCAAAGTCGGCCAATTGAGGGCATCATGGGATAATTAGGTATTCGACAAAGGGTATTTTAACGGTGGATGAGGCAAGGGCAACAATCCCCCCCCAGAAAATAACCCTTTCCAGTATTGGGGGGATGCATCCCCCCAACCCCCCCCCCCCCATGATCGGCGCCCCTGGAAGTGCCAGTGCTTTAAATGTTTTGAAAACAGTTTTTCCGGTGGAATTGGGGTATTAAGTGGATAGATTTGTGCTGCGAAAATTTAATTTCTGTGCACAACATTTTACGCCTTTATCGTTGTTGAGAACGATGAATCTGTCTGTTGAACTGGCTATCATGTTGAAGCTGAGAGAAGTGCACTGGGGAATATGGCTCTGAGACTTGGGTAACTCCTCAAATTGAACCCTCTGATGGTGTAGATAAGAATATGGACATTTTTCACTGTTGAATGAAGATTGAATTCAAAAGGCAATATCTACGTTATCTTATTCCTGTTGTCTTTGGCTGTTCTATGTTTAGTCATCATTTTCTGTTTTTCTCTTTTTTTCTTGTTAATAATAATTGTCGTTGTTGCTTTTTTTTTCTTTGTTTTGACACCTTTGTTCATGTCTTTTGCACAAAACAGACATCATTGTCCTGAATATCAATTCTTATTTTCACACCCCGAAAGAAAATGGTTGCTGATTAACTTATTCTCGAGCGCTTACTTAATTGGTTCTTATTCTCAAGGGCTTTCATAATTGGCTGCTTGTTCTCAAAAGCTTTCTTGATTGATTGTTCTCAGCATCTTTCCTGGTAGGCTGCTTGTTCTCAAGGGCTTTCCTGATTGGCCGTTAGTTCTCTGGAACTTTCTTGATTGGTTGCTTGTTCTCGAGGACTTTCCTGATTGGTCGTTTATTCTCAAGAGAGTTCCTGATTGGTTGCTTCTTATTCTCAAGGGCTTTCCTGAGTGGCCGCTTGTACTCGAGGGTTTTCTGGTTGGCTTGCATATTTCTCGAGAGCTTTCTACGTGTAAAGGTTCGTAAAATGCCAAGCGTCACTAGTTGCCACGACTTTAATGATGCCAATTTTTTATGGTGTTCTGTGGAGAGAATATTAATTTCAATGCAAGTGTATCATAGCTGAGTCGCATTGAAAAGTGTGCACGTGTGATGTGACCACATGTACGGTGTGGTGTCTTCAGCGATTTGTGGTACTTCACAAAATATTTTCGTTCTTCTTCACCACCGATAGGCGATAAGCCTATTAAAACTGTTTTTTTTTTTTTCTCATCCAGATCTAAATTTAACCCTCCAATATCGATGACTGCCGAACACAGAGACCATCAAAGAAAGTCAAAATCACAGCAGGTGCATGCTTTTATGGTATACCTGGAATGGTATACTTGGACTTTCAGGACTGTGGGTAACTCAGGAATTTCTCAGGCAAAATTTGTGAGAATGTCAATTTTCAGGGAAAATCTGCCCTCTGGAACACACAAAATGAACCCAAGATTTTCAAAATATATTCAGCTTATGGGTGAATTCTGCCCCATATCCCCGTCTACGGGCTCTACACCTTGGAATTCAGCCGGGGTTGTGCTCCAGACCACAATTACTGGGACTCAGCCCCCGAGATCCACTAGCAAATTACAAATCCACTCCAAAAATCTCGGGGAAGTTGTCTAAATCAGAGTCACAGACACCCTGCGAGCAATTAGAAAATCTGTTAAAATTCCATACCAAAACTCTTGGTACATTCGAGTCATGAAAAGAAGGTAGGAATAAATAACCAACATGGTTTTATCCCATTGTCTCTTTGTGGTCTCTTGGGGATGACCGCATGCCTTGGAAAATGTCCAAGAAAGTCGAAATTGATCCAAACTCCTCATTTTCTCCTCTAAAAAGGCAAATTACGTGTAAAAACCGCACCCAGCAACATTACCACCCCTTGAATTTCCACTACATGTCCGTCCTTGCATACGTCGACACCTGACATTGCACGTGTCGATACCTGACATTGCACACGTCGACACATGATGCTACACATCTACACCTGAATCTGCACAGGTCGACACTGCACTTGTTGACACCTGACTCTGCACACATCGACACCTGACGCTGCAAACGTTCTTGTTTGGGGAATGCTTTTTCCTCGTTTTTGACTATCTCTTGCCACCTGTCTCACTTTACACAGAAAAAGAGAAGTATTTTTTGGTTGCTTTTTTCACTTCTTTAATTAATTTGAATTGAAGTTTATATAATAATTAAACGTTGAGCATTATTTGATTTCGAAAACACCATTCTTCATTATTCGTCAACTGTTTAATTGTTAATTATTCGCCATTGACTTTTTTTTTCGAATCATCACTCTGAGAGAATGAGTGGTGCCAGCAGGTTCACCGCGCACTAGTTTTCAACAAGGGTCCGTTCCCTGGCTTTATTACACTGCAGAGGCTTTTACAAGCAATAAGCTGTTACAGTGCCCGATTTGCGGAAAGCTAAACTGGGGGGCGGTAAGCCTGAACTTTAGGTGTAAAGTGGCGGAATTAATCTACCCATCCGTGTGCTTTTCCCATGCTTTTGCTGTTGCCTCCGAATTTTTTTTTTCTTTTACGAATACTCTTATGTAGGCAGTGGAAATTAAAGTGCCAGATTCCAACAAGGCTTTCTACAGGTGTCAGATTTTGACCTCGGTTCAAAAGAGAATCTTGATTTTCTGCAGCATGGAGTTTTAACGAAAATCTGAACGTGTGTGAGAATATCAATTCCGCCGCACTTTATTTGTGAGTTTTTCCTTATTTGTATACAATTTTTCCAACTTAGGCGTAATACCTCCTGTACCCCATGCAAATGGACCCAACAGTTATTCCATGGTTGAACGATCCGAAAATTTTAATTTCCTGTCCAAGTGTTTCCTTTTAAAAATCACCATCAAAAAAAATTGTAGCTTCTGTTTAACGACATAGCGGAGTGTGATGCTAACCTGTCACAATGAAAAGGCTATGCTGTGTCAAGTCCAATCATGGAGTGAGCTGTCTGCATGGCCTTTCATAGTCTACAGGCCCCACAGACGATCATTTTTACTTCTCAAGTAAAACCATGCATCAGTCCGACTGATCAGTTAAAACCAATGAGGTTCAAAAATAGAGGGCATGTCGCCGATCTGCTGTTGCAGTCGGATCGAAGGTACTGGTCTGAACCCTCTATTTTTGTACCTCGTTGGTTTTACCTGATCAGTCGGACTGATGGTTTTACTTGACAAGTAAAAATGATCGCCTGTGGGGGTCTTACGGGATGCTATTTTTCGAAGGAAATTCGTGCATCACTGGTAGATTCTGGGAATTTGACTTTCTGGAGATTAAGGTCTGATTCCTGAGACGTGACTTGGCTGAGTTCCGACTTGAGTCATTCCTGTTTTGGTGATTGCTAAGATGACACACTCATTGCAGCCAGTGCGATGCCTTTCCCAACAATCGCAGAACAGCATTGACTCAAATCGAGACTCAGCCAAGTCACGTCTTAAGAATCGGACCAATGATGTCTTTGTTCGATGTCTCCAATGACAGGGTTGCCAGCGACCTGTAGAACCTGGAAAAGTCAGGGAATTTGAAAAAAGAACCTGGAGAACCTGGAAAAGTCTGGGAGTTTGAAAAAAGAACCTGGAAAAATCAAGGAATTTGAAAAAAGAACCTGGAAAAGTCAGGGATTTCAAGGACCTTTCGCTGCAAAACCTGGAAAAGTCAGGGAAATCGAAATGCCAAAAAGGGAATTTTCCAGTCAAATGACTCAGTTTTAGCCTCTGTTTTGGAACATTTGTACCAATTTTTGTCAAACATGCTTTTTTTGCTTCTTTTTCAAAATTAATGGTTTTTATCAAGCTGGGGAATTCTTGGCATTCTTCCAGGAAAATCCTTAAAATTGACAGTTTTATGAGACATTTCCTGGAAACGGACCCGGAAAAGTCAGGGAATTAAGATCTGGGAAATGGCTGGCAACCCTGAATGATCTCCATATTCGGAGCCGAGACCCAGCAACCAAGTCACATCTCAAGAATCGGACCTGGCATTCTGAGGAAATCTTAGAAATCTGCAAGCGTCGTTTTTCAGTTTTTCTGTTGTTTTGATGCTGCCGAACTCCACAAGGTGGCAAAAAATTGAACTTCTCTACCCCTCAAGTCCACCTTTCACAGAATGAAGATTCTCCCGAGCTGAGAGAAGCGAACTAACTTCAGTTGCGGAAATTGCACACAATGGAAAAACCCTCGAAGTGAGAAAGGAAGAATTTTCCAGTGCGGAAATTCTATAAAGGGAGAACTCAAGTCCTTTGCTTGAGCATTTTGTGTGGGCACATTTTCAGCATTTTTCATGGGTTTTTAAGCATTTACATGAGTACATTTTCATGGAGTACTCATGTTGTACAGATGATTCCATGGATGTACTCATTGTACTCTGCATCAATGGAAAATGCAGACTGAAAAGTGAAACTTTCAAATCAACAGCTATAATTTGGGGAACCGACTTCAGTAACGTCATTGACGATTTTGTCTCCCTTTTTTCGAAAATTAAAGCTAGCCAAACCTGGCCTAACCCCCTACCCTCATCACCAATTGCTTGTTGTCAACCCACTGCTTGATATCTACCCATAAGGCCCAGAAAACGTTCCTGAAGTTGGCGTACCCACATCCAGCTGCTGAATGTGAAGTTCAATCGGTCAAAATTCGTCGCGTTATTCAGTCATTCTTGTTTTCCCTGAATCCGTGTCGCACGAACAGCTGAAAGATCGTCTTGCACGTCGAAATCATGATCACCGTAATCACCAATACCAGCACGACCGCCTTTATGATGTGGAACTTGTTGATTCTAGCAAGCTCGTCAGCGCTCATTTGGTCGAAATCCGATTCGCCGTCGGCCTCTTGCAACACCGGGCCAAATTGGTCCCTGATTGTCCTGGCTGCGTCTTTCAGGTAATCGCAGTTTTCGAGAATCCAGTTCGTAATGTTTGCGACTGGAATCGAGTACCTGGCTTTCTCGGTGTTGTTGAAGCTTCCGTTCCTGATCGCATTGAACCAATCGGCATGAGAGGTGTCATTTGATGCGCTGCCATCTGTCAGTGACTCGTTTGAGCTGTCTCGACTGTCCATATTCTTCCGCAGTTGTGACACAAAGTTGTGATCAACTTCCTCAAAACTGTTGTTTAACTTAAGTTGTGTCGTGCAGTTGCTCAGCAAAGTGAGAACCAAGTTGAAAATACCACTGAAATTGAGCCCCTTTGGCGATTGGCCGCCATCAATTTCCCCCGGCAACTCAGCTACTGATTCGTTAATTTGGATACCGGACGAGCCAATCGGCACTCTTGTCATCTCTGATTGGTTGAGAAGTCCTCCAATGGACATGCGTGTTGCATCTGATTGGTTGAGAAGTCTTCCGATCAGCAGCAGAGAACCGTTGCGCAAACCATCGTATTGGTCGAATGCCATGTTGGTTTCTCCTGTAAGGGTGATAGAGAATGTCAAGAGAATATTATCATGTGTGAAGTTGGCCTCCCACTCCAGCCTCAGCAAAAAACTGTTGTAAGAGTTGGTGCCCGAAGCCACCTTCAGTGCCGTTGCGCAAGGTTTCGAAATGGGCCAAAGTTCAAAGGGCCCCTGAGTCACCATTTGAAAAGAGCCATTCAGCAGACGTCCACAACCAGATTTGCTTGAAGGCAAACTCGATTGTGGATATGGCCAGCTGCATCGATGGCAAAGGGGTCAGAGCATAGCGGGCTGTGAAGCTAAAGGCTGCGGGATCGCATCCCAAATGTGACAATTCTGCTTTTCTTTATTTTATGAAGACTTTTTATTCAAAGTTTTAAAAAATTTTTGCTTTTGTAGGTTAGTTTTTTGTTTTTTGGAAGCTTTTTACCATTTGTCGTTGTTACAAAATGAGGTTTGAGCGCCATGAAGTATGTGCACTTTGAAATTTGGTGCGTTTCAAAAACTTGCTGCAGTTGTTCCCAAACGTCTGTCGCTTCACGTGAAGGTGGACTCCAGTGGGGGTCCCCACAAACTTCAAGCCGTGCATCGAGCACCATCAACCAGCCTCAGGGCACCACCATCTTTTGCCACCATTATCTTCAGAGGTGGGAGGGGGGGCACCTTCACACACGCATCATGGTTGTTCAGAAAATTTGTTCATTTTTCCGCAATTTGCGACCCACAAAACACGAACAGGTTGGCCGACCTTTTTCGGAACTGCTGAACGTGCTCAAAGCGAAGAATGCGTAGGCTGTTCAAAAACAATGAGATTTTTGTGATAATTCTCTGTGTTCTTTGCCCATTTCCTTTGCTTGGTGATTTTTAACAAAATAGCCTCCTTCTGCTCTAATTCACTCGGTTTCACAATTCTGCTGGTCCGTAAACAGGTGCTACAGGGTGTTTTAGGAGGGGTACTTCAGAATGTTCGCAGCTTCCTTTAATTCTACCCCAGCATAGAGAAAACGACTGCTTTTCACATGTTTTGCAGTTAACGGTAAAGGAAAAACAAGAGGGTAAGTCTGGGTAACAAGTAGGGGTTGAACATTTGATGCAGTTTGCATCCAATGCATCTCCTGGCCAGATATTCGTCCTCAAATGCATCTGCCCGTTGCTCAGCAGAAAGCGGTGTCAGGAACTTCTGCTGAAAAACACTGATTTTCCCAGAAATCTCTCAAAATTACATGAGATCTCTCACCATTGATGCCATCTGATATGTCTTCAGATTTCTGACCGCCAGTCAATGCCTTTCATGCTCAATAACTCTTCTGATCATCATCTGAAAGTTTTCTGCTCAATGTTGTTTGCTTTTTGACCTCATGTTTTTGAACAAATGTCCCTCGTTCTCACCAGAATTGGAAAAATCAGAGAAAGCAGCCCCTAAAGAAAGAGCAGAACCTCCTGCAACGCAGTGGACAAGAAACTATCCCTCTTTACCTGGTGGCTGCACAAAACCCTGCATTCCCATATTGTCTGACGTTCTAAGAACGAACAAGTTTCCGGCAAGTTAATTTCACCAGTAATATTCGATTGCATCCAAAATCCGCAAGGCTGGGGCATTTGCAGCGAAATTTGCCATAGTACCTCGCAACATCCATTTTTTGAATGTGGTAAAAGACGAGACTTGCAGGTATCAAGGGGAGGTCACAGTGACATTAGTCTCACTTGATATTGAACAGCCCTCGTATAAAAAGCGAATTCAATGAAAGCAATGATGTCACGAGGGTGTTGCAAATTGCAATAAATCGTTGAAGAAAACGGCAAGGTAGTTCAAGAGGATTCCAAGAAGGTAAAATAAATTCTACCGGAAGAACTGGGCCAATTCATGATGTGGCAGGACAGAATGGAGAATTTTTTGGCATTGAGTTCCACTCACGCACGCCCACACGGCGAGCCCGACAGAAAAGAACCTTAGCACTTTGCAATGGAATCACCGAAAAGAAAGTCCGTAAAAATGTGTCGAGTGCGCCAAGGGGGAAACAACCGACGATGCTGGCAGGGAAGCGAGCTGAGCATTTTTGTGGATCATCAAGGCATGGAAGAATTTCAATTATCCTTCGAGCGAGGACTCGGGAAGGAAAATCTTGCAGGTGTTCTCAACCTGCAGTTGTCACGTCACCATTATGCTTATTCTCAACTTTGCAGAAATTAAGAATCCCCTTTCATGGCCGAGGTTGAAATCTGACACGGACATAGCTTTGTTGTAACACGACGCTTTTATTTCTACTGACTGCATGAGAGAAAGAAGAGAAGGAAAAGTTTCAGAGGCAACAGTTGAAATCGGAGAAACACCAAGACGAAATGTAAGTAAAGATAGACATATGGTGGAACGCAATTTGATTGGGTCATGGTACTCATGGACACGTGTCGGTTTGAAATAAAAGTACCAACCACATTGCAACAAAGGAAAAAAAACTTTCATTTCTGCGGAGTTGGGATTTTGTGAAATTGCCCTGCTGTTGTCCCATTCGATTCCGTGTGTGAGGACTTGAGTTTTTGTGAAATTGCGCTGCGATTGTCCCATTCGATTCCGTGTGTGAGGAGTTCAGTTTTATGAAATTGCGCTGATATTGTCCCATTCGATTTCGTGTGTGAGGAGTTCAGTTTTTATGAAATTGCGCTGATATTGTCCCGTTCGATTCTGTGTGAGGAGTTGAGTTTTTGTTAAATTGCACTGATATTCTCCCATTCGATTCCGTGTCTGAGGAGTTTAGTTTTTCTGAAATTGCGATACTTTGTTCCAGTCGATTCCGTAAGTGAGGAGTTGAGTTTTTGTAAAATTGCGCTGATATTCTCCCATATTCGATTCCGTGTGTGAGTAGTTCAGTTTTTGTGAAATTGCGCTGTTATTCTCCCATTCGATTCCGTGTGTGAGGAGTTGAGTTTTTGTGAAATTGTGCTGATATTCTCCCATTCGATTCCGTGTGTGAGGAGTTGAGTTTTTGTGAAATTGCGCTGATATTCTCCCATTCGATTCCGTGTGTGAGGAGTTGAGTTTTTGTAAAATTGCGCTGATATTCTCCCATATTCGATTCCGTGTGTGAGGAGTTC
The DNA here is from genome assembly GCA_030068105.1 of Sinentomon sp. SZTP_YWyxl. Lineage (NCBI taxonomy): Eukaryota > Metazoa > Arthropoda > Protura > Sinentomata > Sinentomidae > Sinentomon > Sinentomon sp. SZTP_YWyxl. Next base: position 12,101 of record JASGXE010013319.1, read on the forward strand.
AGTTTTTATGAAATTGCGCTGATATTGTCCCGTTCGATTCTGTGTGAGGAGTTGAGTTTTTGTTAAATTGCACTGATATTCTCCCATTCGATTCCGTGTCTGAGGAGTTTAGTTTTTCTGAAATTGCGATACTTTGTTCCAGTCGATTCCGTAAGTGAGGAGTTGAGTTTTTGTGAAATTGCGCTGTTATTCTCCCATTCGATTCCGTGTGTGAGGAGTTGAGTTTTTGTGAAATTGCGCTGTTATTCTCCCATTCGATTCCGTGTGTGAGGAGTTGAGTTTTTGTGAAATTGTGCTGATATTCTCCCATTCGATTCCGTGTGTGAGGAGTTGAGTTTTGTGAAATTGCGCTGATATTCTCCCATTCGATTCCATGTGTGAGGAGTTGAGTTTTTGTGAAATTGCGCTGATATTTATCCCATTCGATTCCGTGTGTGAGGAGTTGAGTTTTTGTAAAATTGCGCTGACATTCTCCCATATTCGATTCCGTGTGTGAGGAGTTCAGTTTTTATGAAATTGCGCTGTTATTGCCCTATTCGATTCCGTGTGTGAGGAGTTCAGTTTTTATGAAATTGTGCTGATATTGTCCCAATCGAGTCCGCGTGTGAGTAAATGCAATTCAGTCGACACTGTGCAACTGTTTCCGTCACCTTCCTGATTTGTTTAACTGTATAGACATGGCAAATCACAAATTTGGGTGTATTTTCACAGAGTTCGGTTTAATTTATTGTAATCGGGAACAAAAATCAAAATTACAGACAATTAAAAGTTAATAGTGCGGCAGCAAAATAATGTGCTCAATATGTGTTTTTCCCGTATAACTGA
>JASGXE010013320.1:0-14749 GCA_030068105.1 Sinentomon sp. SZTP_YWyxl
TTCAAAGGTACAGGTACTGGCATTTACGATCGGTGAAACAACCGGTCTGAGGCCAGTTTGATCCGGATCTGGAAATTCGAATTTGGATCCGGATCAAAATGCAAACTGATCCATCTGGACCAGTTACTGGATGAAAGTAGTGAGGAAATTGAAAAAAGGAACTTTCAGGACTTTTTCACAAGAGCACCAGTCCAGTACTGCACCTTCAAACAGAATGACAAAACAGCTCCTGCTGTCCCAATATTATGGGTCATTGTTAAAAAAAATTGTCGCAAAAGTGGTCATTTTACTGTCTCATTTTACTGTCTCTTTCTTCGTCAATTTTTAAAATCTGGAAATGGAACAAAAACATGAAGTTTGGCTTTTTACAACAAGATAGAAATATTATTTGAATCAAAAATTGCGAAATGTTATTTGAATCAAAAATTGCATGTCCCGACTACGAATTCTCCGCTCTATGCCCATATTTTTGGTTTGTATTTTTTGTTTATTTTGTGGAATTTTTTGCTGGTCCAAACCAAGTGCTGTGGAACTTCGTTTTTTTTTTCAAAAAAAAAAATGGTGTTTTTTGACGCACGGGTTGCTGCAGATTTACCAGGTGATAAAAATTGGAATAATTAAAAAAAAACTGTATCCAGCTCTGCTGGTATGTTTACCCAGCCAAACAGGAAACGATCCCCAATTCACCATACAAAGCATGAACTTGATAGAAAAATCCAAAATGACCCACTTTCGCGATAATGACCCTAACATGCTGGAAGGTGCAGTTGACATTGGTTTGTGGGTGGGCCTGCCAACATTTTAAAAACTGGTGTTTTAGGTGATCATGTCAGTATTCCCGTGTTCCTGTTGTTGCAAATCTCCAAAGCAATCAGCTTTGCAACAACTGAGATTGATCCCACAAACTGTACGCACTTGCTCTTCTATTGTGGTGTATTGAAAATGTGTTCCCCCCAAAAGCTTGAGTTTGTGCCAAGACTTTGGGCAGTGAAGATCTGCAAATTAATGCTGATGCAGGCACCAGTGCCAGCAAAACTTTGCACTAATTACCCTTTTTTCTGTCAAGATGGCAAATTTTGGTATTTCTGTCTTATTTCACCATATTATGAACCCCAGGGAGATTTGATTCGAGATCTGACAAATACTGCGGCATAAACTATGACCCGACCTGACTTTTTTCTGCGGTGGTAGTGCAGGAACACAATTTATGCCGCAATGTCAGTAAGACATCAACCAAATTTCCCCGGGGTTCGTGTGGTGAAGACAGAAATACCATTTGCCAAATTCAAGCCCGCAATACTCCTAGTTCTGTCCGCAATATTTCCCTCACCCGCAATATACCTGGTCTCTCTGGGCACCAGCGCAAAGTTTCAGCATCACACGTCGACAAAATATCTATCTCAGTACACACTTGACCTACAATGGTGAAATTTTACGTGGAATCATCTTTCAATAGTACCTAACAGCTCCTAAAATTTCAACCAAATTAGATGAAAAATGCTGAAGTTGACCGGAAAGGGTTTTGTCCACCCTAAAGCTCTTGGTCCCCCCTTGCCACCACAAGACCTCTTCTGTACCCCCTTCATGGATCGCGTGTGGTCAGGCCAGGCATGCTGCTACCATTAGTTGCCCATTTGTTGGTACTTGTACCGCATTTGGAGCAAATCAGTAGGCCTACATGAGAACAAAAGCAAAAAACAAATCTTTCAAATACAGGAAATTGTTCTTATACTCTTAGGCGTTGCCCGAATTGTAAAGTTAGTTTATTCTTTGAAGGGACCAGAATTTGCGTATTTACAAGTTTAGACGGAATGCTGTGTAATTATTGTGAACAGTTGCACCAGTTTCAGTCCAGGTACAATTTTGTAAGCGTATTCTGCTTTGGTAGTTTGTAGCTGAAATACTCAGTCCTGAGTTGAAACAAGTGAAAATGAACTGCATGGCTTTGCCAAAGTGAAACCCAAGAGATAGTTGCAAGAATTTCTAAGTCACATCACCATAAATATTTTGGAATAAAGAAGGACCTAAAAGCCAAACCACTTCAGTTTGTACATTTTTCAGAGATAGTTTTTTCTTTATTTTTATTTCCACAGGTCCATACTGAAGTTGGCTATGAGGTTTATCTGGATGGAGGTAGTGGGAGTGGTGACAGTGACATTGTTGTGGTAGAAGCATCAAAGCCATTACAGCTTTCTATTAAGATACATTTCAGTCTGCCAGTTGCAATACGATCACAGGACAAAAAAGGTAAGGAGGCACCTACATGAGAAAGCATGCACAGTCTTGGTTTCTGGTTTTGCACCATCCAGGGATTGAGAAGGGTGGATTGGGCACATACATTTTGTGATTTTCATAAAGCATTTTGTTTTATTTTTGAGGTTGAAAGGCGATATTTATTGATTGAAATTCAACATGAACTCTGATATCAACAGTGGCACCAAGTGGTCACGAAAAGCCCATTTGCTTGGATTGATGTTGAAATTGCCTTTGAAGATTGCATTTATCTAATTTTTATTTTTGCATACAAATTTGAACATTGAGTTTGAGATCAGTGCTTCTTAGCATGTTTTGAAGAAAAGAGTGACAAAATCATGCATCATTGAACAAAGAATGCCCAAAATTGAGTGACATCACAAGAGGTTGAGTCTCTCTCTCTCTCATCCAAAGTGATCCATTTCCGTGACCAATGAATGGCATATTGTGTCTACTCTTAAACAGTTGCCAAACAACATGCATGCAGTGAAAAATATGAAAATTATGGCTCTTGTCACTCAATTTTTCCTGAAATTTTGAGTTTTTCTGTACGCTTTTACTTTTAATGATGCCCATCACAACTTCTGTTGGATGAAACCAATTAAATGAAACTTCTGTAAGGACACTTTCAAACAAATCATTTCCAAACGTTAACCAGTGACCTGGAGGGCTCCAAGATGTCCTACAACATGCTCACCTTGAATTCCTGAGTCTTTTGATATGATTTTGTCTTTCAAGGGCCTGGTTTAGCAGATGCTTCTTTCGATGGGGTCAGAGAAGTCAGACGTTCAAAATGGATAAAGGTAAGTCTGCACAACTAACAGGGCTACATTGGCGAAAGGTGTGAATTCGAATTGCTTCCATTTGGTCCCAAGGTCTTTATACGGGAAGGGAAAATGTCCAATTGTGAGCTCCGCGGTGCAAAAACTTCAGCTTAATTTTGGGGCCAGGTGAGTACGCCCAAGCTCTGAGCCTCACGATCCTGACTGGGCTGCTCTTGGGACCTGGAAACTAGCAGGATCTATAAACTGCAGCAAGGATGTTTCACTTATGCTTATGCATTGGTTGTTTATTTTCAGTGCACTGGGTGGCTGTAAAGTGGAAATCTGATGAAAGTGCTGGCAAAGTGTTCCGTGCTCCAGATGCCTGCTGGTTATGTTTATTAATCAACTGGAATCACACCAGGACCAGGACTATTGATGAATGGGATGGTGGTGCTGTAGGTCTGCTAACGACTTAACATAAAATGTAGTGCATGTAAGCACCATGTCAACACATAAATCCACACCGGATTTTCTCAAAAGTTGCAGAAAGCTAAGCCAGATGCGTAATTCCCAACAAGGCAGATGGAGTATGCCCAGAAATTGGTAGTTTATTTTAGATTTGCAGGCAATTCCGCAATTCCAAAGTGTGGGTTGTTGGCCATCAACCATCTGCTGCCACATCATGATGTGGCAGCACAGCAGATGCGATTCATATCAAACCTTGGCAGGTGAGACCTTGACAGTGATTGAAGGTGAGACCCCCAAGCCCTGAGCCTCACATAGTAGTGTTCACCACAGATGTAGTAGTGTTCATCATCCAGTTCAGTTGAGTGGAGAATGACCCATGCCAGTCAGTCAAAATAATGTTGGAACAATAATTTCAAGTCAGAATAATGAAATTGTCCTAATGGAGTTACTATTTTGTATTTCTGGAGTGGGCAAAATCATTTTCCAGCCACTCTGTCAGCCAACCAATAACCCACCTATCTAATATTGTTCTTCAAAATATTTAACATAACCATACAAAACACTTATCTTGGCATGAACAGATTCCATGAAATGCTGTTCAGAAAATTGCAGGACACACGAGGAAAGGCATAACTGATTCCACGGAAAAAGTTTGCGATGGAAGTAGGTTTCGATGTTTTTTTTTTAGTAAAACAGGAGGCACATGAAGCTTGCTCTGGTAGAGTAGTTATTCAGGCCGAAAGCCTAAGGTCCAACACCACAACAGCCTCCATCGTTTAGAATGCAAAACCTAAAAGCAGAGATGACACACAAAACTCTCCGCAGCTCAAGATAGTCCCTAGCCCAATTCATTTTATGAGACCTGTGACACTTACTTGCATCAGAATGGAAGTTGCCTGAGACAAATCGTGCTACTCTTCTTTGCACGGCCTCAATTGCCTTTGTGTGGCATGTCTGGTGAGGTGTCCAAGAACTTCAATCAACTTCAGTCTTTAGTACTTCAATTGATTTGAGGCTTTCGTCACAATCTTTTGAATATGTGGCACCCAACTTTATTCTAAATTGAAAGTCATTCTCAAATATCTTGCGGCCAAGACCAACTTTGTATCATGTAAGGTGAACGGGCGGGGGCAAAAGGCACAACAGATGGTTTTGAGGCATTTATTCCCATGCAGTTAGCATCACACTAGCTTGCAATGGAATTTAACATCTGACTGCAAAGCGGCAGCATCATCCATGGAGGACACCGTTATGTTGACGACAATGAACAATGTCATCAGCAAATACGTCTGAACCCATGCTGGCCATGAAAAATGGAGTTTAGACCCTCAAGAACGCCATGCAAATCTTGGCAGCGGAGCTGAAAAACTAATTATTGGCCAAAAATGCAATTTAGCAGCTAACATGCACTTGTGTCTCATGTTGATGCTTTTCTGCTGAAAAGTTAAGGCCTCTTGCATTGGAGAAACTGGATCTGAATTATTATTGAGATTGGGTTGAGTGCGTAGAGGGCGTGGTCACAGTCCATATTTTTGAGAGATGACAGACAGCAATCACCTGAAGTCAGGATCAGAAGTTTTTTTTTTCTAATACATCGAGGATCATCATTTTGCTTTTTTATCCCATCCCATTGCAGCAAAATGCAAAGGAAAAGAATTGCCAGATTGTGTTGTCTATGTTCCGTGATTTGGTTCAGCGGGTGCCAAAGTGGAACGTTCCAGACATTTGGGTGAGTTCAGCTTTGTTTTCTTCTTTTTTTTCTTCCATTAAGAATTGCAAGAGCTTGCATGACCTTTCTCCTCATTGGCCATTGGTTTCAGGTCCGAATGTTCCAGTGCAATGGAACATAGTGGATTGATGTCCCAGAAATGAGACAAAATAAATGGCACAAAAATAAATAAATAACACAAAATAAATGTGTGTAAAATAACACAAAATAAACACAAAATAAATGGCACAAAAACAACTTCAGGCTTTGTTTTTCGCAGGGTGGTGTGTTGTTTTCCCTTAAATTGGTGAGCATTTCATGGAGAACAGAATTGAAATCCTCTGAAGAGTCAGCGAACAGAACAGAATGTCATTTCCATGATATTTTATTGTGCTGGTCGATCTGTGGGGTGGGCCTGCTTCTTGCTCTTTAGTCATTTGACTCTCAGCAGTGAAGCATGAACCAAGAATGTAACGCAAGAAATAAACTAACAACAAAGAAAACCTCAAACTAGCTTGGAGATGGTGCAGTTAAATCAAAACTACATGGGCAGGCTTTTGATTGTAAAGATACATCGTGCATCTTTAAAGATAACTGTTGGTTTCATGAATTGTTATTATTCTGTGGGATTGTTAAATTACTGGCTGTTTTCTTCTCTGTCAGCCAAGGATGAACACCAATGACCAATGACCACTGCAACATTTTCAACTACAAAATTTTGTAAATAATTCTGTTGGATTTGTATCGTTTCTCTCGTAGCCCCTCGATGTCATTGTGTGCAAAGCTTACTCAAGAGCAGAATCAACTATTGGATTTGCTTTTCTTCCAAGTGATGGGCTTCTGTTTGCGATGGAGATCTTAGCTAGTGGTGTTTTGCTACCAGGTGGAAAGGGTATTTCTGATCCACTGAAAGTTGGAAATGACGCAGCGGAAACCTGGAGTCTTCAGCAGAGGGAGGATGTCACAGCCCAGGCACAGGTTAGGATTGAATTTTGTGGCACAATTTTCAGGTTCTTGAGAGACAATGTTGCACCCTATATGATTTTCCTCAGCGTGGGTGGTGATAAGCTCTACTCTTCTTTCTGGCCTGATGTTGTATCTCCTCCAGAGGAAAAGTCAGGGATTTTTTCTCTTCTGAAAAAGTCAGGGAATCTCAGAAAAAATGCATAAAAATCAGGGAATTATGAATTATTCACAGGCAATTTAGATTCAGGGTTCCCACTCAATTTTCTTTTTCGAATTCCATGGTTTTCCCTGACCAAAGTCCAAAATTTTCCCTGACCCTTTTAAGCAACACAATAACGATAAAAAACAACTGGCAAATCAGGAAAAAATTACTAAAGTGGAACAGTGTCGCACTTGTTTTATGTCTTTGTATGCAGAACAATTTGAGGCCCATCTTTGCCAGTTGAATCTTTCTGTCAGTATCCAACTTTTTAGCTTCCAGTTCTTCAATTTCTCGTTCCGTTTTCTGCAGAATTATGATTTCCTCCTGAGCTTTTAATTTGTTTCTGGCTACATTTTCTGATGATAATGCTGCCTCTCTGTTCGCCTGAAAGAAATACTGGTCCCTCTGAACCCCAACAGAGGGTTCAGAATGACCATTCTGCACCAGGATTCAGTTTGGGATCAATCCACAACCACAGTAATTGGTTGTCAAGTGGAGCCTTAAAAAGTTTTTTCGTGTGGTTTTCATCTAGGAACTTGTCGCCGGTCTCTTTGCATGTAGACCAGGAATTACAACTTCACTTGCACAAAATTAAGCAACACAGCAAAGTCTCTATTGCTGTTTCAATTGGTGATATTATGATATGTTATGTTATGATGTTTTGACTGTCTCTTTCAGCATTTAAAATGCCTCATACTGGCACAAAATTATTAAACAACACAGCATCGGTACACATGACATTGCACCTCCACATGCTTGCAGTGCGATAGACGATCTCTGACACCCAACCATCTTTTTCTTTTGAACAGGTTGCTCTGCGCCAGATTCAAATGCGTCGGATGTTCAGACTTCTTGATGTCCCATTCAAAAGCTTCTCCAAGAAGCGAAGCAATCAGGAAGCTCAATTGGACGATTCAGGTAAATTTTTATAATTATTGAAAGATGTAGCTCCACTAATAATTTTGACAATAATAAAAAAAGTAATTGCAGTGGGTTGTGTGTGAAAAGGGTGTTTGAATTAATGTTCTCACAAGAGTAAATTATGGACATACCATTCGGACTACAACAGACCTCTTTTTCCCATAAATCATGGACATACTATTCGGACTACAACAAACCTCTTTTTCCCATAAATTATGGACATACCATTCGGACTATACAACCGACCTCTTTTTCCCATAAATTATGGACATACCATTCGGACGACAACAGACCTCTTTTTCCCATACCTCTCTTTTACCTCTCTTTTTTCACATACCTCTTTTTCCTCTCTTGCCTCCGAAACGAAACTTCTTTCTTTTTATTCCTGAACAGGCAGTTAAAATAAAGCTTCTTTTTATTCCTGAGCAGGCAGTAAAAATAAAGCTGATTGTGCCAAATTGAGACAAACCTGTATAAAAGTGCCTGATTGCAACTTCAGCAGAAATAGGGGGATCCTTAACCCTAGAATCATGTGCTAAAAACTCTCCATTTTTCCGGATGGGGGGTCTACAAATACCCCACGTTAAAAACCCCAAAAAGCAAGAACATAAAAGACCAGAGTCATAAAACATGGACTTCGTGGTTAATTGTAGCCACAGGCCCACGCAAAATGTTCTAAAGTCTAGCTCTGTGCGGAGGGGGTGGGTCCATGTGCCAGATAGTCCCATTTCGACTGGTATACGATTTCCTGCCTGCTGTGGAAACACCAGCTGCTGATGCTGGTGCGAGTGGACGCTGCGGTTGTTGACTTGCTCATTCTGGCATTATAAGCTTGAACTTGCAGGGGAACAAATGAGGAGCTTGTTCCTGGTTGAAGCCGAACGTTTATGGGACCTTTGACTGGGGCAGCCTTCTGAGAAGAGCTTGAACCTGGTTGAAGCGAAACATCGGCGGGGTCTTGAACTAGGACAGTTTTCTTTGGCTGAGTAGGTGGTACTGTGGGGTCATCAGGGTCAGATCCACTATCATCAACATCTGTGCTGTCATCACTGTCATCGAACTGAGCATTTATCTCTGGCACAAATTCAGGATCAGAAAGCGATTCAACAGATAAGTCAGACGGCCCAGCAGAATCAGAATCGGAAACCATGATTCATTCAACAAACATTTGTTGACCTATTAGAGAGTGGAGAAGAGTATCAACATTGCCACAAGCTCAACCCAGGCTTGCAAATTCAAGTAACTTTCACTGGGGTATGAAAAACCCTATGCTGGGGTCCTAAAATACCCCGATTCAGGTTTGGTAAATTGGAGTATGCAAAAACATCTCCCAAGTGGGGGGGTGGAAGGAGTGGCACTGTGCAACCATATTTCAGGGCCAGTTTAAGAATCATAAATGGGGAGATAAACTGAGATTTGGTGCTTGATCATGATACTTCGCAAGCACTGCTAAAATATACACAACTGGGGTTTCAAAATACCCCCCAAATATCTGTAGAGTTGTTTTTTAGTATACTTGAGCTCAATCACCTCTTTTCCAATCCGTTTCTGTGGAAAATTTAGTAATGTGTGCACCTCTCCCCCTCCCTATCTCCTCCATCCCCATTCCGATATGTACATCACTCTCCCTTCATCTCCTCACTTTTTCTGTCTCTCCTGCTCCATTCCCTCCCATCATTTTAAACCAGATTATTTTAATTCTCTGCAATATTCATGCATTTGCCGTGGGAAGTTCAACTCCGGATTAAGGCTAATCCAAAGTTGCAAAGCAAATTTTAGCAGTCTACTTCAATAGGTAGCAAAAATTTACACCAGCAACCTCGGATTTGTCTTAATCCGAAGTTGAACTCACTACGGTCAGAAATGCATTATGCCGTATGCGTCATGCTCAATCAGATACATCAACTAATTTGTCATGCTCAGTCATACACATCAACTTGTTTGTCATGCTCAGCCAGATACATCAACTTGTTTGTCATGCTTCTTCAGACACATCAACTTTGATACACATCAACCACATGGCAACTAAAACACTTTCTTTCCAAATTCTATTTCGGAAAGAAAGTGGAGGTTTACCCACAGAAAATTCTAGAGAATTGTACGTTTTTGGGATTGCCTGATTTTCAGCTTTCCAATAGCAAAGCCATCATCTAAATCAAATCCATCTCTTGGTCCAAGAAAAATCTCACTTTTTGGGTGATGCGGATCCGATCTGCCATTAACTTGCGTTTTTTTTTTCAGCACTCGCATCTCCCTCTGCTTGACCATTGTGTGGTTTCTTTGACAAATCCTGTCTTCAAATAGTTTTTTTTTTTAAGATGGCATTTCCTTAATCTGAGACATCACTTTGTAACTGAACATAATAACACTTTGTAACTGATTTTTGTCAGAATTTTTAGAAATGGAATTTTTGGAACCAATATTGCACAATAATTGCACAGTTGGATTCAAAAACGAACTATCTATCCCAACAGATCAACTGGAAGGAAACAAGAAAGCCAAAGCAGAAGAAGAGGGGGAAGAAGAAGTAAAGAAAGAGGTGGATGGTTTTATTTTTGGAAAACAACCGAAAACATTCTCTCAATTTTGAGAACAGCGATGCGGAATTATTATTCATATTGTCGTGGAACATTCTATGCGTATTTCCAGACAAGGCCATGTGACTGTCTTAACATTGATTTTCTCTTACATTTAGACATGCTCTTGCAAAGAATTTTTTGAACTTGAAGTGTTGACTTGTGCTCTAGTAAAGTCCAGATTTTTCATTAAGCAATCATCGGGTTTCATTTTTTTATTGCTTAATCATGTATAGGAGCTTGGGGATCAAAATACCAACTTCTGTTTAATAAAAAAAAAAATGTTTAGTAAAGCAAAATAATTAAAGGAGATTCTCCAAAATCAGGCTCAACAATGGAATGACTCCCGGAAGATGTAATGACGAATTATTAGCTGAGTCATTGTGATTCATTCAGACCTGGTTAATGAGGTGCTGAAAACATAGGTCAGATCTGCTCTGCTCTGCTCTGTGTGATTCCAGTCTGAAATGGCATCATTCCAATTTCCAACCGACCTGGTGCAAGTGGCACACAACCATCCATTCTGACCAATCTAACATTGAGATAGATAACCTGAAATATGTAGGATGATTATGCTGGAGTTGCTTGACTGAATTTTGGTCGTGAAATGACATGACTAATGGAAGACAAAATACAGATGTTTGCATCAAGAAGGAAGGGCATCTCAAACTATCTAGACCTATGCTGATGGTGCTATCTCCGATGCTGGAGGAAACATTATCAACCTGCATGGCCAGAATGTAATAGTAGCATACCAAAGAGGTTCTGTCACAGCATGCACAAAGCGCACAACGGATTAAAGAAATTTTAGAATACGAAGGGTGTCCCAAGAGTTTCTACTTCTAGTCCAAGGCATTTAGAGTAGACCAGGATTTCTTCTTTGGCCTGGACATGATGATGCCTTAATGGAGTGTTTGTGAAAGTCGGGTTTTGTATTTTTTGAAGAATTGCCAAATTGGAACTCCGGTCATTCATCAAATTCCTTCATAATCAATTTCCTTCTACAGAAAGGACACCTCCCAAAAGATATCAATGGGTGCTTGGCCACTGCAGAATCTAAGCAAAGCAACGAGACATTGAAGTTGTGGCCTATTCAGAGAGTCACAAAATGTCCTCCACTGAATTGATCACGTTTCTTGGGGAATTGGACGAAATATTTAGGAATCACCCTAACCAAAAACTTAAAATGGGAACAACATATAAATCAGATGGTCAGTAAGGCCAATTCTGCCCTCTTCTTTATTCGGCGTACCTTCTATAAAGCAAATGGCCCAACTAAGGAGAAAGTATATTTTGCCCTCGTTCGCTCCCTGCTAGAATACGCTTCATCTGTCTGGGACCCTTGCCGAGTGAATTTAATTGAAAAATTGGAGAGAATACAAAGAAAGGCTGCTCGCTTTGTATCTGGGAGATATGCACCATTAGATAGTGTCTCATCCATGTTGGAAAACCTTGAGTGGAACTCCCTGGCCTCACGCAGAAAAATCTCAAGACTGGGAGGTTTATTTCTCGGACTAAACAATGTTGGTGGTTGGTCAAATATAAAAGAGTTTTTAGCTCCTGCTAGCTACTTTGGGAGGCATGACCATGATTTTAAACTCTGAGCACAGTGCTCCCACAAGGATGTTGGAAAATATTCTTTTGTCACTAGAACCGTCAATGAATGGAATCTGCTTCATCCTAGTGTTTTTGTAAATGGTGAGGATATTAGTCTGGTTACCTTTAAAAGCAATGTAGGGTCATGGTTGGCCGAACAACATGGAATATTATGACCTACTTTACTATTTCGATGTTACAAGTTTTAAGTTATACAACTAGTTGATGTCATCCGAGTGCTTTCATTCTTTGTTTATTCATGCTATCCCTCATTGGCCATTGCTGATTTGCACCAGGGCCTTGCCCATGCAAATTAACCTTAAATTAAATTAAATTAATTAAATTGTTTTTTCAAACCAAAATACGAAATGTTGTGAGAGGGTTTTTTTTTTGTAAAGAGTTTTGTTTTTTATTCAGAGGTAGCATTTAGTTCTCAGTCTTTAAAAAAGGTCTTGTTTCTGGTAGGATCTTTGCTTATTTCCACTTCCAACAATTGAGTACCACCTCATGGCAGTGCAGTGTGTTCTCTGGTAAAAAGTAATCGCTATGACATTCGTGTTGACCCTTTTCTAACACTTCAGTCGACAGGCATTTTGGATTGCGGCCAATCTTCGGCCCAGTTTTTAGTTCGTCATCATCTTTGGTTGATATCTTCGTCATCGGTTTGATCAGCTTGAGCCCTATGATGACTTTCTGAGGGTGAGAGTAAAATCATTTGGTTTTCTGTAGCTATCGTTGATCAGTGATCTTATCTTATCCCGGTCGAAACACTCATTAACGTTTCAAGTGTATATGATCAGGGAGAGACATTTGCGCTTGGCGACGGACTTGGATGAGAACGTTGCCAGTTTTTATCCAACTGAACAGCAAAATCAAGGTTCATCACGTTTATTAGGCCCTAATTCTCTGCTGGAAATTTTGAACCACTAGAGCTGACTAATTTCACGTTTTCTGAGCACATGAACTGGTTTAGCCTATTTGCCTTTATGCTCAATGCTGTTTGGACAGTTTGCTTTCGGCACATGCTTGTCCCAAAGTTTCCCAAGTGTCCTGTGTTCGTGCAAGATTGGTGAAACCATGCCATGAAATGGGTCCGAACTGGAGGCAAAATACCCCACATTTGGAACTCTCACTATTTGGAACCACTTTCTCACACGATCAAGATTTCATTCCTTTCGTCATGGGTATTTTCCTTGCATGATAAAGAGTTATCTTCGAAACACACTGTGCAAGTCAGGCTTGTCGAATTCATAAGCAGGTAGCTGCAAACAGGGGTCACTGACCTGTAGGTATGAACAATGTTTAAAATGGCCTCAATTTTGGTGACATAGGTATAGGTATTCTGGGGAGACATCTGAATGAAGAGCTGAAATAATTGTGGGCCCTGTTTTGCAACAACCATGCTTTATCGGCACGGTAAAAAAAAGAACATTTTGAAATGCCTGAATCTTGAGGCTAATTTGGATTCCCTTTTTGGAATGGGTACAAGTCAAAAAGGGTTGGTGAATGCCAGCTAAGCTCTGGGACAACTTACAAAATTCATTTACGGACCCACTTATCATTAAGGAAAAAGTAAATGGCGAAGAAAAACAAGTTTTGTAAGAAACAATGCAAATTAAAATGAAAAATAAAACTACAAAAAAAAACTACCTGTTTGGTAGTTTTGTACGCATACGTCTTTTTCTTCTCCATGAAAATTTTGACATGATTTGAAATCCCTTTAATTATTGACTGTTCATTGCGATGACATTTTTTGTTCACGAAGTCGACTTCGATGAATTTTCGAACAACGGCATGTGCAGAGATACGTAAAAATCGTGCGTAGCGACAAAGCGAACTCTGCCATTCATTGGAATTTCGAAGAGGGGACAAGACAGTCTTGTTGTTGGCGGTGTGTAGTTTCTTTTTATGCTCGCAAAAAAATGCGAAATTCGTTCTTTGCGGCGAAATCGCAAAAAATTAGCGAAAAACGCCTTTTGGAGCGAAATCAAGCGAAATTTGGCGATCGATTGAACAAAATCAAAAAAATCGTGGGTGGCAAAAAAAATATTCTCTCCTGGAAATGGAACTGAAAAAAAGAAAAGTGATTGTCGCTTCGGTGGTCTTCTTCATTTGACGTCAATTATTGTTTTTGTTTGTTGAATAAAATGCATCTAATCTTGTCCATTTGCACATTCAACCCCCACCGCTCTTTTTCAAACTCAGGCGGAAGCGCAAAGAAATGAAAGACCTGGGTGAATGACCTCCGATTTAAACATGAACTGGACCTAAAGCACAGTGCTCGCATCCCAGCATTTCACAATCTCAGCTGAAGGCCCGCGCTTCGCAAACAGGGAACTGCGCAGGGAACGCTGGTGCTGCAAGCATGGGGTTCAAAAAGCTGCTGGTGGAAAAACGTGGGTGGCCCGAAAAGAAAAAATCATGGCACAATTTGTGAATAGGAGGGAGGGGAGGGAGAGGTGCGCTGAGGCACAAAAGCGCCTCCAATTGAATTGGATTCCAGCTTTGCGGTGCTCAAGGACCGGACAGTGTGATCAAAATTTGCCAAGCCTCCATGTGCTGATCGATGTCACCCTGAGAAAAATTCTGGGCATTGAATTTTTCATTGGATTATTTCCCAAAGTTATCGATTGTGTCCTGGTGAGGCGCAAAGTCAATCTTTTCTGACTTCTGTTCACAGAGATTTTGGCGAAAAAAGGAAGCAAAATAATTTCATGAAGAGTACCAAATTTTTGGACACCCTGTGTGGGTGTTCAAGAACAGAAAGAAACAAAAAGAAAAAAAAAACACTTCTGACACAAGCGCCACAGGTGGTCCATGCATGCTTATTTTCCACCCCTCTTCTTGTGTTGCACTTGTTTTGAACTATACTCCGTTGCGCATCAGGAAGGGATCAAACCAAAAATCGCAAAAGAAATGCAGTTCAGTCCAATTCGCTTGAAACGTTCAAAACTGATTGAACTCAACCGGGAGGTGTAAAATGTGGGTAACAGTTCCAAAGTACTGACTACCGCCTCATCCCCGCCTCAGCCGCCTCCTCCGCCTCCGCAGCCTCATCCGCCTCAGCCGTCTCAGCCGCCTCAGCCGCCTCCCCCGCCTCAGCCTCCTCATCCGCCTCAACCGCCTCAGCATGGTCCGGCAAATCGGATGAGGCGGCTGAGGCGGATGATGAGGCGGCTGAGGCGGATGAGGCGGCTGAGGCGAAGAAATTGTTTTTTTTTTTAATCGCCATTTTATTTTGGTAACAGTTCCAAAGTCTGACTACCACCGCTTCCTCCGCATCCTCCGCGTCCTT
>JASGXE010013321.1:0-11471 GCA_030068105.1 Sinentomon sp. SZTP_YWyxl
AGTAAAGAAACCATTAAATCGTGGAAATA
Organism: Sinentomon sp. SZTP_YWyxl; assembly: GCA_030068105.1. Classification (NCBI taxonomy): domain Eukaryota; kingdom Metazoa; phylum Arthropoda; class Protura; order Sinentomata; family Sinentomidae; genus Sinentomon; species Sinentomon sp. SZTP_YWyxl. The sequence goes on from JASGXE010013321.1 coordinate 30, forward strand.
ATGTCCACTGAATTCAGTGTCGCGCTCCATTTTGCTTCCACCACATTGTTTCTTCTTTTGGCGGATTTTCATGTTTTGACGGATTTTCTTCCTTTGACGGTGAAAGTTTGAAATCTGGCGATACGCAGAAGACACAAGACTGACTCTCGTGGGAGTCCGAGATCCGTGCCGGAGGTTTCAGTGCCGGACGTTTCACTATCGTGACATGATGGTCAACCGCTTGATTCAACTAAAACAACAATCGAAGCAAGATGCAATCACATCAATGGAATTTTTGGACGGCATAAAATATTTTGCGCCTTTGGAATAGATTTCATACCTTCTCGCTCAACCTGCATTCATTTTTCGCAGTGTGTACAACCTGCTCATGCCTCAAATTGATTATACCAAACCAGAATTATACCGGTCCAGAATTATACCAGTCCAGAATAATTATACCAGTCCAGAATTATACCAGTCGAGAATTATACGAGTCCAGAAGTAGCCGAAATCATCATTTCCATCCTGAGTTGACAGCCATGCGGCCGGTGACTCGGCAAAGAGGGCCACGTTGCCCTTGCATTTACACAAAACCCGGTAATCGTGTGACAAAACAGACCAATTTATTGGCTTCGCAACAAGGTCACATAACTCCACTTTTCATTAATAGCTTTTAACAGCACTACTGAGCTCAGCTCAAACGAACACACGATTTTCAACCGACAGAGCACGATTATGTTTTTTTAAGCATGCAATAACAAAACGAAACGTATCGAACTGAAAAAGTAAATAGTATTGTCCTGAAAAATGTTTAAAACGAAAGTCAAGCTGGAAAGTGAGGGCAACAAATAGGCATTAATCTGAAAACTAACTTGATATTGAGCAAAAATAAACTATTCTGGAAAACAAAAAGAAATGATTTCTGTTGCAATGTAACAAAATATTTTGCATGCAAGAATAACACAAAAACAGAGAGATGTCAAATGAAAAGGAAGAAATAATGTTATCCTGAAGAAGATAAAATACAAAAACGAAACAAAAGTTAACCTGGAAATAGAAGGGAAAACATAAACCTGAAACAAAAGAAAAGAACCAAGTCGGCACGGGACAAATACGAAAATGACAGAGCAAATTTTCCTGAAACAGAACCAAACAGAACTTGGAAAAGGAAAAACTGAAACTGGAAGAGTTATGGAGGACTTTAATGTCAAAATTTCAAGACGAATTGAGGAAAGATTATATCAACAAGTTTTGAGGCATAAGAAGAAGGTAGAGGTCTGAAAAGATGTATGTTAGCCATAGATGAGGGAAACGTTCAAATAAATATTCCGAAAGGCATATCATCTGAACAGGAGAATAATTGCATCCAATTAAATCAGGCTTTACCGGGGAGTGAATTAGCAGAGGGTTTCAAGAAACCAGGATCTATATTGCGCAGGTTCAATGTGTTCTAACGCATTGGCGACCTGTGGAGGCATGGCGTTCCATTCACGGATGCTCCTTGGGAGGATGGAGAAGTGACCGATGTCTTTACGGCAGCCTATTTGTCTTGTCTTTAACTTGTGGTCATTACGGGAGACATAAGACGGAGTTTGAAGAAGGGCTTTCAAATCAGAGAGGTGTGGGCAGCCAAAGTAGATCCGGGAAAGAAGGGCAAGCCTAGAGCACCTCCGCCTGCTTGCAAGCTTGGCTACATGGTTGCACGGATTTTAAGCCGTAAACCGGTTATTTATGACACAGCGAGTAAAGAGAGACCAGGTCAACTTTTCAAGAGAGACAAAGATTTATTTATTTATTTATTTATTTAAAAGAAATTCGCTACCATAAATGCGAATATGTCAAAAATCATAAAATTATAAAAACAAGTCACTTGCTCAATAGGACACAACGATGAAGGAAAAGGAAATCACAAAAGCACGAAGTTAAACAATGAGAAATAGTGACACAAAATGAATAAACCAGGAGTCATTGAGAAGGAAAAAGGAATGGAGCATTTTTTGCTGGATGTTAAAATGGTCAGAAATTGAATCGAAAGGTGATGACCAGGTTCCGAAAAATTTTACTCGTTGAGGGCAACTATAATTCGTGGGTCGCAAACTATGGAAGAGTCCAGAGGGAGTTCATTCCACGCCTTTAATGTTCGCGGGAAGAACGAGTATCTAAAGACATTAAGCCTAGCTAGAGGCAACCGAAATTGATATTTATGCATAGATCTTCTTGTGTTGAAGTTGCGTTCAAAGATGTCAGGAAGTTGGATATTGCATCGCCCAAGTAGAATTTTTTGCAAAAATGAAATCCTGCGAGATTCCCTCCTTACATGCAACTTTTCAAGGCCTAGATCTTTGAGAATACCGGATACGCTAGTGGTCCGTCCATAGTCTCCAACAATGAAGCGAGCCGCACTGCGCTGCACCTTTTCGATGGCGTCCGTTTGACAAACTAGAAAGGGGTTCCAAACCACGGCTACATATTCAAGAATGGGAAGAATGGTAGTTTTGTAGGACAGAAGTTTGATGGAAGCGTCAGCATTTGGCAAGCTTCTGCGCAAAAAACCCAAAGATGACTTTGCTTTATTGATAACCGAATTGATGTGCATGTCCCACCGTAGATGCTCATGGAGAGTTACTCCCAGATATTGTACAGCCGATTGAGGGGTAATAACGTGTCCATTTATTTTGAAAGAATGAGTATTAGCTGATAAATTGGCAGCCTTTCTAGCGGCAGGGCATCGAAAATGTACAACAGCGCACTTGACAACATTTATGGACATCATGGACTGATCACACCAGTTACAAAATTTATCTAAATCTCTCTGAAGTGCTTCTCTGCAGCCTGCACTGTTAAAGACCTGCACAATGTCGTCAGCATATAACCTAATATTGCATGAAACAGAGTCAACAACATCGTTAATAAACAAAGAAAAGAGAAGGGGTCCAAGAGCACTTCCTTGCGGTACTCCAGACAAAAATTTTAAGGTCTTTGCTGACTTAGTGTGATCAACTTTCACAAAGGCTTGTCTATCTGAAAGGTATGACGCAATTAACTTGACGATGAGAGGCGGAAAGTTGAGTTTTTCAAGTTTTAGCAACAATAGCCCATGATTGACAGAGTCGAATGCTTTAGATAAGTCAATAAAAATGGCGTCAAGGCAATATCCCTGTTCAAACGTGCTGGCTATATCAAAGTCGAATTCAACTAATTGAGTTTCACATGATTTAAATCTCTGAAAGCCATGCTGCCGTGGATGAATGAGGCCATTGGATTGAGCAAATTCAGATACAAGGTTGAAAAGCATTTTCTCGAATAATTTTGGAATGGTGGAGATCAAAGATATAGGCCTATAATTCATTGGGAACGTTTTTTTACCCTTCTTTGGGACAGGGCATACATTAATCTGCTTCCAGTGATGCACTTGCGCTCCGCTGAACTTTGAAATCAAGCGAAGGGTTCTGTTTTTGAGCTCCGAAACGATTTTTATGCTGTCCTTGGAAGCTTGACTATGTTGGAACATTGTCTTCAAAGCGCTTGGTCCTTCAGTTGAAATGGAAAATGAATATGTTAGAAGACACTACAATATGCAAAAGCAAAGATACTGCGTCCTCACGCCGAAAAGATCCCGCAGAAGTGGTTCGTAGAGCGATTTGCTCTGAACATTTCACTCTTTCCGATTTCAATGAAGAATCAAATGTGGAAATTATGCAAAGACTGCAGGTTGGAAAGACTTGAAATCGGAGGCAATCCCATTGCTGAGATTCCAAATTTGGCACCTTAATCAACACATTCAGAAAGTGCGCGAGATTATATATGCTGTGTGCGGTCAATATCAAATTTCACTGAGCTGATGTTTTCAGTTCAAAAAAGGTATTCTCGTCGACTGAATCTCGAAATGGACTGGAGTTGCTCACAAAATCAGTGCGTTATTGATTGGTCAATAATGAAATTCGTCCAAATTGCAAAAATGTTTTGTGAAAGCTGCAGTGACGAAAGCTGAAATTTGAGATGGAAGTCTTTGAGAGCTGTTTTTTCCAACGTTTTAGAAACATTTGAAACCCGCACTGGAACCAGTGAAAGCGGAGGAGACAGAACAGTGCCTAGTTGTTGAACATTCAAGGCAAAAGTGTCGAACAGAGAAAACACAATTATCAAAATATTCTTTCAGATTGTCCCTGCTGCATATCTCCACACCATATCCAACACAATGTCATGTGAGAAAGCTCAAATGACATTAGGTTGGCCCTGCACCCTGCCTGAATTTCCCTGAATAAGAGGAAACTTGATGCAATTTCTAATTTGTAAAATTTCAATCTTGGTTTGGCGGAACTATAAATTGGCTGCCTGAACTTTACTCCCTCTGACCGGGTGGGTTTTCGAATATCCGAAGCGTGTGTAGCCAGCATGCAGCTGATTGCTTAATTCTGTTATCAGCAAAATCGTCGTCAGCAAGCGATGAGCTTTCAGTTGCTGAAACCAAAGGCCAAAAGCATTTCGGCTCTTGTTCAACGTATAAAAAGGCCAGTCATTCGCTCAAAAGAAAGGTCGCAGCTGCAAGGCACGATGTCGCGACGACAAGGTACTCGAGATTTGACCGAATTCCAAAAAGGCATGATCATTGGGATGAAAATCATGAATGCTGGATTTTTTCTTCAACCAGTATGCCTTATTATTTGTCTAAAATATGACAAGGATAAAAAAACCAACAATGATCAAACAAAGGATCTCTCCAACCAAAAAAGTTGTGCTGTGGGTCAAGTTGTTTTTAGGGCGTCCCTCCGCCGAAAATTTTCCACCATTTGAGGCTGATTAGGTTCCAGGCCCAGAAACGCGCAGCACCCAGTAGCGATCTGGTTCACAGCTGCAGGTTGAAAACGCGCCGCGAAAATCAAGACAACAGAACACCTGTTGTTTGGTGATTATTATGAGCTAATCGATATTGCAAGCACAAATAATAAAAAATGGAAGACCAGTTTATGCGTTGATGCAAACCGTACACTCTTTTTTGAAAATTTCAATGCAGACTGAAAATAAAACTAAAGAGAGTCCATTCATTCACAGACAGAACTTTACATTAATTCCGCCGCGACAATACACCATAAATTGCAGACAAAGAGCAACAGAATATGTAAATGTTAGCAGAGTTATGGGATGAGTACTGTCGCCGCAGCGATCAAAACCTCGAGCTCATCCGCTGGTAATTGTCAAAAGTGTGACAGATAGTCCTCATTCGACTTGAAGATATGAGCTACTGCTCTTCAGCATGCTTAAGTGAAATCAGAATTCCTTCAACAATGAAAACTTGATCGAACACTGCAAACCCAGCAGAGAATTTAAATTTTTTCTGTTTATTGGAATGGAAGAATGTGAAGCATTCTCAGTTTATATCTTCAAATGGAACAAGGAGTATAGTCTCTAGGTGGATGTGATCGTAATGATGATGCAGCGCATCTTGTGTCCGTTCCAATTTCCAAACATGAAAAAGGGTGATAGTTCAAATAGATATGGTTTATGATGACAATTCATCCGTGATGTTGCACAGCAGAAGGGTATGCAGCGCGAAAACTGTCGTGTAAATGCGTGTATCCTTCAACTATCATTGTCCACACCTGCACAACACGCCGTGGGAAAAATTAAAGGAAGCTGAGTGGAAGAAACATTCATTTCTACTTCTGCGATTTTCCATTTTAAACCGATTGTTTTTCAACAATATTTTTCATTTCTTTGTTTTTCCAAGGCGAAGAAACCGCAAGCAATTGAACCACGTGAACTTAAATAAGTAGTTTCAACTAGTTTAAAAAATAATTGCTGTTAAAGCAGAATTTCTCACCATGCGTCCCAAGGAGTGAATCTTGTGAATGCGTTTTCACCAGAGTTGAGAAGTAATTTTCTGTTCCGCAGAGCTCCTCGAAGGTGCCTTGCGCAATAATACGGCCGTCTTTCACCACGGCTATCGAATCGCAAGAATCGGGAAGGAAATTTATCGCATTGGTGACGAGAATTCGCGTCTGAAATATGAGAAGTGTGAGTCTTAGAAAGCATGAAAGTAAGAGACTTGAGAAAGCGTGAGGCAAAACGATCATTAATACAAATGTATCTTTAATCGGATCAACAAGTGCAGTTTCTTGATACTCTTCGGAAGCACCTTCCATATCTGAAAAAATAGAGTCAAAAAAGAGAAACCGCAAACCAAACAAACTGAACCGCAAAATATTTTGTTTTCATGATTTAGACAAAAATAAAACAATGTCAACAACTTTTCACGAGTCGAGTGAAAATAATCAGCACCTTGGTCCTCAAGCGATCTCATCCAGATCTCTTCAACAGGTGCGCTTCGTGGAATGATTCCATAACGGTTCGCTGCAGTTGTGGCAGGGTTTCGCATCAATTTTGCTTACTTGGCCACAAACATGAAGACAGTGCAACATTCTTGACGTCCCACCTTCTTCTTCCGACATGCTGCCAGTGCGAGTCATGTGACAAAAAAGAATCCTATTATGGTGGGTACCTGCAGTACAGTTTTGCCAGGATTTCGAGATTAGATGGGTGTTAAGATTTTCAGGGGTCCTATCTCGATGAAGGATCTGGGCGCAGCCCAGACGGGGGTCCTGGGGGCGGAGCCCACAAGAAGCTGTGGAAATTTTGAAATTTGAGCGTTCATTTTAGGGTCAACATTGGTGTTCAAGCGGCCAAATCTCCTGCCGTGGCGAGCAAATAGCACGCACGGCCACCTGTCTCTTTGTTGGCAGCCAGCCAAACTGATTCGACTCACCATCCTCACCAGGTTTTGGCCAATTTTTCTGGGGGTGTAGGTGATTTTCTGGGGGTGTAGACCCCCAAGGGGGGTGTGGCAAAACTATACTGGGTGTAGGTACTTGCTTTTCGGGGGAGTATTTTGTATCGTGATGCTTGCATGTGACGCCTTTTTAGCGCTTGGATGGAGGAAAAAATGACACGTTCAAGCACATAAAGGTCGTGGGGATGGGAAAATGGCATTATGAGATGGACAGTCATGTACTCGTGCAATCCATAAGAGTTCTGGAATGGTTTTCCGTTAAATGGATAGTTCATCAGCCCCACATAAATACATGTCAGTAACTGTTTACAATCGTAATTTAAACAAACGAAACTGTGTTAGTTGAAGTAATCTGAACGACACAATATTCGGGGAAGAAGCAAAAATCGGCAAACAGGCAAACCATCTGTGCAAGATTAGACAATAATGACAAAATTTTAAAAGAGAGAGAAAAAAAATTCGCTGAGCAGCAATTATGCAGGGGACTGGGTTATAAGCTGAGCATCTCCTCAACCCACGAAGCAGGAGGATAGTGGTTACATGAGGGAGGGATGCCCATATTGTGCCGGGGTATTGGGGCACGCACTGAACCCGCGCAGACAACCGATATCAGGTGGGGAATTTCTCATCATGAACAGTGATTTTTGTGTTCTCCCAGTCGGCTTGATGGCCTGGCCAACGGAGGTGTCTGGCCAATGCTGAAGAATTGCTGCTGAGTATTTTCTTTCGTGCATCCGTTGGCGAGGTCATCAACGTGACTGGGACGCAAAAATCATTGCTCATGATGATAAATTCCCCACACGACTCGTAGGCACGTGAAGCCGTTGAAATCCTGTGGCAGCCAAATGCCATGAACATCAGAGAAACAACAGGGTTACATCCATCTTGGCACCTCCATTTCACTCCAGCAGGTTTCTCTTTTCCACCCATCCCACAACTCCATGAACAAGAAGAATTTCAACTCCCTCCTTCATGGACATCAAGTAATGCAGATAGTCAAAGTTAAGCAGACGACGCAATCCTGCCAGTTTCACTTGTCTTTCAGTCGGACTGATGATGCTGGCTGAAGGTGTTGGCAGCGAAATCGATATTCTGTTTGCTTTTGTTTTTTTCTTGTTGTTTTGGACTCTAGAAGATTAGCACCTTCCTACTTACTCGTCATGCCTTATGCAGCTCAAAAAACCATTCTGTTGTATATCGGGGTTCAAGTTGAGGACAGCCAGCTCAGATCAAGGGCCTCAAATAACATAATCTGCTGTCTGTTCTGATGGTTCAATACATTGCGACGAGGTAGACAAGCGAGTTCACAGATGAAAGGGCGATTCGGCAAATCGGTGGTTTCTTGTTTGATATAGACGCGTTTGATATAATCTCGTTTGATATAGACGCGTTTCACAAAGACGCGATTCGTATTATCGCATTTGGTATAAACGCTACACTGTTAAAAATTTTGCTTTTACGAAGTTCCTCAAAAATTTGTCATCATTGCAAGCCAGGAAATGCTTTCGCTCAACTCAGTATTCCTATTTTACATGGTCGTTTGAGGAATGTCCCAGGGGTTTGTAAAACTAAGTTCCCGCTTGTTGTTATACCTACACTGCTGTATTTGTATTCTGTGTTTTCATGTGTTTGCATATACCGTGCATAGAAAAAATTGAGAGGGGACAACTCCATAAATTAAATGAATTTGAATTGAATTGGAACAATGGCTGGAATGGAGCTCCCCAATTTCTGAGGAATTAAGATATCTAATTCACGGCAAAAAACCTGTCTTTGGCAACCAACCAAAAAGGGTCAAATGTTCCGGCAAGGGTCAGTCACGAAGGTTACTGCCAAACGTTTTTACCTGCTCTATGGGGTGACTGCACAAGTGTCGCATTAGAGACCTTTACCCTTCAAAGACATGATGAGATTATTGCGCATCAATTCATAATTTGCGCATTTTTCACCGTATTTTAAGCTTGCATCACCGAATCGCCCATCTTTTTACGTTGGAATACGTCCGCTATGTCGTCTTTTGCCAGGAATGTGCCGACGACATAACTTCCCGATGCATTGCCCACACGTGAATACGGCACAGCCTACCTCAGTCTCCGCGGCTTCGCGTCCGTTTCCGTTATTGCATTATTCTCGTATGCCCACAAACCATCCGGACAAAAGGGCGCAAACGGACACAACAGCTGCATAACAGGTTTCCTTTGGTATGATTAGAATAGTTAATATTTGGTCAGGATGAGGTTTAATCATGTTAGGTTCTTGCAACATTAGCTCAATACACATCAACAGAGAGTGAAAGTTATCGTTCGTCGAACGAAATAGGATGATGCTCTTTTCTTTGCCTGATTTGATGATTTTTTCAGCGTAGAAATATTTGGGAGGTGATGTTATGTTGCCACCGTCCTCCGCCACCCGACGGGGGGATTATATCAAACGCTACTAGAGTCGCGTTTGATATAGAAAAAGGTCAAAAACAGGTAAAAACAGGTTTATATCAAACGCGATTATATCAAACGAGATGTAGCCGGCAAATCATAAACTCACAGTGCCCATCAGAATAAACAATGTTGCAGGTGACATGCTGAGCTCTAATGATCACGAGACCACAATGGCTCTTGCGTTGATACGTAACTATACAACAAAACCCGGTGTTGCCATTTTAAAACATCGTCGTTGCATTTCGAGATGAGTACACATTATGAAGCAACCAACAGTGAAAACATAGTATTTCTCCATTTCCTACTGTTTTTATACACCTCATTTTGACTGCAGCAATGTGTGAATTCCTTATAGATTGAAACACTACCCGATGAAGGTGAAATACGAGTACATGGGCAATTATTCATCATTTTAGCTACTCCAGAAGAGCAGCCAACAGCCACGCATACAAGCACGATTCCTTTGTATGAGTGAAAAATTCAGATATTAGCGACAGACGAGTAGAGCATTGGTGGTATAGTCCACTATAAAACCTCATTTTTGCCATGGAAATATGTTCAGAAATGATAACCTTAAGCCGAAGCAGCCCGTTTGGTCCAATAACCTGTTGAAAAATGTGCTTGCCTACTTTGCTGTCCACGGCTGACCGTGGATCATCCAGGAGGTAAATGTCGGCATTTGAGTAAACACATCTGGCTAAACTGAGGCGCTGCTTTTGACCACCGCTAAGTGTTACTCCCTGAAATAGCCGATTCAAAAATTAGAATAACATGGTGGAAGAATTGTCCATAACGACTACCTCTGAAGCCATAGGGCTATAGGGGAGAGTTCCCTAAGTTGGAACGACTTCGAGAAAATCAATTGTTGAGACCAAATGGAAAGCTTCGCCGTCAAACTTCGCAATCTTAAAATATGGCATCTTCCCGCCAGAAATAGCCCAACACGAGATCGGTATGCACATGTTCCCCTCTGTGGTGATCAAAATAGCAAGCCAGGAAAAATGTCCCGTCTTTGGAGCTTGGTCGGCTAAGACGGGACAACATGATCCCAAAGACGGGCAAGTGAATTTTCAATGGCATAGAACACGAGTCTGTGTCAACAAAAATCGGTCAATGATCCCAAAGGTTTAAAAATAGGAACAATACCAGGAACCATCCTTTCTGACTCTTTTTTTTCCGCGTACTGCGTTAGATTGGAATGGTCTTGCTCCCACTTCTAACCTAATCGTGAAAGCACTGAAAGCTAAGCATGCAGTAGCGAGCACCAGTCTTGTACCGTGACTTCTCTTTTTTTAACCTTCTGATTGTGCAGTATAGAATTGTATAAGTTATCACCATCGTTCATTTTGCTGTGATTTGTGTTATTTGATTTTTATGTACTTGACTGGCCAGTGCCAATACATTTCGCCTGGCGACAAATTTGAAATAAATAAATACAAAAAAAACCAATAACGAAAACACAAACCAAATGAGAACAGGCCAAGATCAACGGGCCAATCAGTGTCTGAATAAAAATTGGTTGGGCCTGCACAGGCAGAAAATAAGTTTGTCTTTTGTCGATGTTTGTTTCATCAGCCTCAATTTTGTCAACCTTCCCCATCAAGCACAATTCCCACAAACGAATGCTTCATCAGTTTCAAATCCAGAACAGGAAAGGGGGCCCAATCTTCACAAGAAAGGCACATAACCCAGTCCTCTTTGGAGACAGAGTACCGTTTGTAACACACGATGCAGAACCAGTCCAGGTCCTGGTTGTGCTGCGATTGGGACTTCTCCTGCATCGTTTTCTTCGGTTTTTTCTGCTTGTTCAAAATCACAAATCACTGGCCTGGAAGAACTGGGCCCAGGACTCTTCGCTCGGCTCAAAGCAGGCTTGGCGGTGAATGAACTGTTTTGCGATGGAAACCCAATTTCCTTTTGGCTTTCGAAGACGTGGCTGCTGCAATTTTTGATGCAGCATTCAATCGCAGTTGTGACTTGTATGGTGTTCCAGTTAACAGGGTTGCTCCACAACTGGCTCTTTTCCGAATTCTGGGCGCAGTGGAGTGTGGCATCGGTAGCAAGTTTTCCAGACTTTGCTGTTCCAATGGCGCTTGGGCGTTTGATGGCAAGCAAACACTCTGCAGATCTCTGCTGGTACCGGTGTTGCATTGTATTTTGATTCCCGTTGAATTCTGATCCCCCATCATTTTTCAACGCTCATCTGCGTTGAATTTTGAACCCCCACTCAGATGTCAAAAA
>JASGXE010013322.1:0-12609 GCA_030068105.1 Sinentomon sp. SZTP_YWyxl
GCTTTTTTAATCGGGCCAGTGGGCCCGAAGGGCCCACTAGTCTCTCAATATAGGCCAATACGGTGACCTACCGTTGTATGAACGTGACATGAAGATTTTAGATTCTTGGAATGTATGAAAAGGCAGAAGAGACAAGCAAAACCCTGCCTTCGAAATGTTCATCCCCATAAAAAGCTCATGCTGCTGAAATGAAGGATGTGAGACATAGGAGTTGCCCTTATCCGTACATCCCCCACTTTCAATGCAGTAGCGAATAGGTGCCAAACACAGTCCGTGAGCACAAGAACCACCAGTTGCCTCTTAATCAAATCAAAATTTTCCTTCATATGAACCCCCTCTCCCAAAAGTCCACCTGGAAAAAAAGCTGAAACATGGAGTAAGCTAGCCTGAAGGCTGAAGCTAATCATAAAAATGTGGCTAAACCCAGATAACAAAGTTGGCAAATCAGGGGTGTTGAGAACATGCAAAGATCTTCAATGCTTACTTGAAGTGAAAGGTCTTGTAAATGAGGCAGTCGTGCAATCAGCCAACCCAGCTGTCGTTTGCTGATGTTGGTCCAATCAAGTACCAGGTGCCTTGGTTGCCGTCGCACAATTCCCGTCAAGTGATTTACAGTGATTTTCTTTCTTGTCACATCAATCTTTTGCCACAAGGAAGCATCAATGGACGCTTCCTTCCACACTCTGCACACAAGCATACAGTTTCCGAGATCTTTGACACTGAGGTATCTGAACACTTGCACCAACACATCCTGATTCATGCAAAGCTCAGGCACATTCACACCGGGACTGAACGCATTCCCACGAGAATGCCTGTCGGGCTGAGCCGTAAAGTTATTGTGCTTGTCGGTAAGGTGTTCCGGTTTTGGTGCTGGTCTGACAACGAACGGGGGCCTCTTCAACTGTTTTGTGGAGTTCCGTATCAAGCCATTCACAAACTGGCTACGGAAATGGAGCCGCATGATCTCACCATTGACCTTTTTGACCACAACCTGCGAACTGTTATCTTTGTGGCGGATTGTGGTGCAGTTCTTGTTTGATGAAGAATTGGAGACCATTTTCGAGTCGACCTTCACAGGTTTGGTGTCAAGTTTACCTTCTGACTTCACATCATCATTCTCAGAAGCCTCACTCGTAACAATTTCAACTTTTGGCCTTTTCTGTTCAACGGCAACTGAGGCCGAGTTGTCGAAGGTTTCCTCTTCATCCTTGATATTCTTCCATCCTCTTTTCCTAGCTGATCTTTGAAGTTCACCAGAAGGCTGGGGGATAGACAAACAATTGTATAGACAGAATTTCTGATCATTCGGACCAAAACGCATACAACGAAAGGCTGACATTACCCTTGATTTATCTGCTTTTTATTTCTTTTTCGCAAACATAAAATGCTGCTCACAATTTCACGAGCCAGAAATCAGCTTCACAATTTTTCCAGCGACTTAATGTTTGGCTTGTGTATGTCCAAATGAATTGGCCTCATCGCCAAAGTTTTCACTTATTTCTCCACTACTTAATCAATGCCCAAGCCCCGCAAAAGTCCTTCCTCTTTTCGTCGTGTTCCCAAAATCATCCCCATTCATCTGGTTTGACAAATTAAGCAGCAATCCATTCTATGTGGTGACCTTACCTTCCACTCTCCCCACATCTATGATTTGGTTGGCATCATGTTTGGCTATTATTTCGAGAAATTAGTCTAGCATAAGCTAAATATCAGTTTCACAGACTCAACTTTTTTATTGGAAAACGGAGCAATGAAAGACAGGGAACATTTTATGCAAAAGGATTCATCGGCAGACATACATATTCTCATAACTGCACATCAAGACTCAAGATATCGACATCACGATTCCAGAATAGTAAAAGCAGTTCTTACCTCAGGTGAGCTGCTATCCTTATCCCTATCTTTGCTGGCACCATGCTTAGGACTTTCCTCAATGGAATTAACGTTGGCAGAAGGAGATGCCTCAGCATCACTATTATTAGAGGATGGTTCGTCTTTGACTATAGCTTCACTGTTGGGCTAAAAAAGAGAAGAGGTGTTGATTTTGATCAAGATATTCAGCCACCGAGAGGAAAAACCTGCACTTGCAATGTAAACAAAAACAGCGAAAACAAATTTGTACCATTTCGCACTGGGATTCTACAAAAAAAAAGTGCAATTATTTTGTTATGCAGCAGAGTGCAGTCTGAATTTAACAGAGGAGATGTAAGCAACAAGAGTAAAGTGAACGGATGAGAGATGCTACAAAATACACCTTAGCCGAGTCATCCCAAAAATGCCAGATTACAATAGTTTGCATGAAAAAAAAAAAAATCCAGAAGCCATCAGCTGCAAACAAATTAAATTATTCTTAATATTTTTCTGAAATACCATTTCTGTCATATCCAATTTGAACATTGCCACAAATCTTTTTCAAAGGCTTCCGAGGCATGAAATTATTTCTCTGGGAGGGTACTCATTGTGATATTTGCAAGAAGAGGTTTTTTTCACACAGCAATTTTTTTTGGATGATCATTTTTCTATCGAAAAGTCATCTAAGCTGTTCTAGGAAAGCACCAAGGAAGTATCTCGACATGTTCCTCATCCCCGTACGAATCAAACTTTTTCAATAACAAAATTTGATGACCCCCCATTCCAGATATTTGGGTGGGGGCTGGACCGACCGACACTCATGCCCCAGACAATGTAATGTCATCGTATGAAGACACCAATTAGGTATTTTGTCTGCGCTCTCTGGGACTTCCAAGGATACCATGTTGATTTTTTGGGACAAATAACAAGGAAATGGTTCGGAGCACATTTTGTCACTGAATGTTTTGTCTTTGTTTCTATTGTCTCAGAAAGTTTTGTGTTTTGTCATTGGGCACTCACATTTTAAAAAATGGGGACAACAAGATGACATTGTGCCCATCCCTCCAAGCCCCTTTCTGTGGAATTGGGGGTTGGATCAAGATCAAATTCTGACAGTGAATAAGTTTGATTCATACAGGCATGAAGAACGTGCCCGGTATGGATACACTTTTCTCTTTTGTCGTGTTTTTCAGGAGCACCTTGAATAGCAATGTCTTTACTAACTTCATCATTCTTGTTCAGTTCTCCACTGAATACACTGCCAGACTCCTCGCTTCCCAAAGACATCCGTCTATCATCTTTGATCTTCTGCCTTGCCCTGAAATGTCTTGGCTGAAAGTGAAAATACAACACAACTTAATTAACTAGGTAATAATTGACACCGCTGCCAGACATTAGGGTGCCGGGGTGGACCACTAATTAGATGAAGTTTGGAACTAAATGACACAATACGATTTCGACATCTAAAGATTATCCTGAAAATTAGCATTTAGCCATTTTTCAGTACCTGTGGAGAAATGATTTTTGGATGAAAACTTTTTACCTTCACATAGCAAAATGAAAGTGCCTTTGCATAGGCTATAACAAAGGTCCAATAAGGAAATTTACAGAGCAGAATTTTGTTATTTTAATTTGCATGGTCATCATGGATAGCTTTTTGCTCAGGTGGCCCAAAAGCCGTTGGCTTGGTATCAGGCTGAAATTTTACTTTGAAGGCAGACTCTTCGCATTTTGCTGAAAATTAACGAACGATGAAAAACTCAAAACAGTGATGCCACTTGATCTGCGACATTGATCCAAGGTAGGGGAGAGCAGGGTAGTAGGAGCCAAAAATTACAAAAGTGACATTTACGTGCTGCTAGAATTCAAACGCTGGAAAGTTGGAGTTTTAAAATTTGGTTGGTAGAAATAGACCATATTTGCAGCCTTTTGTGTGATTTTGACATCATTCTGACAGTGGACCTGCGTTCAAGACCATGACTCTCATTACCCAACCTTCTCTGGCTCCTTTAACCCGGAGAAGAGCCATGCTCTTCAAATCACCAACTACTGGACTAGGATGGTTGAGGGGTTAATAGGAGCCACTTCATATTATGTAGCTCCTTTTACCCTCAAAGTTTGGTACTGGTACAACTGTTTGTTTGTAAGTTACAATCATTTCTATTTTTAACAATGGCACAATCAAATTGCGCTTAATTGAGGTAGCTGGCAATTACAATTGGTAGGAGTAAATGTTAATTTCTTTGCACAGAAAGATGCCTTATCCTTACCTTTTCAAACTCCAGAAACCACATTCCTGATATTTTTGACCTATTGTTGGGAGTTCATCTTCAAACATCTCATAATTCTTCTGTGTTTTGCAATTTTCACTTTTTTCCAAGTTTATTAGATGACCCAAAATGGCTTTTTATCATGAATTTAGCAAAACAAGATTCATCCCAAATAGTTGACATTTACTTCTGAATACATCTGGCATGCGTTGGACTTCACCAAGGAACACAATAATTGAATGCTGTGGCATCTGATGACTGAAGCTCAGGAATGCTCGAAGGATCGCAAAAATTGCATTTTGTTCCAAATAAGAAAGGGTCCAAAACTGGCCTAGGGCAAAGGCCTTATTATAAAGGTCCAAAGGCCTTTTTTCCTTATTATAAGGCCTTATTATAACGTCCAAAGAGATTTATTATAAAGGGTCCAAAAATGGCTCTTATTACCTCCAGAAGTCTGATTACCCCAGGTACCTAATACTTGAAATTTCTCAATTCCTAAACTTCTCAGGCTGTTTTTTTGCAATAAGCACATTTCTAAAAGTGGCTTGTTTCAGGAGAGATATTTGTCCACGGAGATCCAACTTCGAGAACCCTTGGTCGATCTGGGGTGGTTTTTTTGAAATTCCTGTGAACTCCAAATGGGTATCACCAAAGGGTTGAAATTTCGTATGAAGATACCTGGAGATGTGCCACATATGCAACCAGGAGCACATCTTCATTGGAGTGTTTACAGGTGCAATTTGGGGCTATAGCTCCTATTTCCCTCCGAAACCTATGGCTCCCATTACCTTGCTCTCCTTATCTGCTATATAAAATCAAAGGTTCTTCTGTTATTCAAAAATTATTCCGCAAAGAACACATTCTCCTGCCTTCTGCAACATTTTCAACTGCCCAGTATCAACGACCAATGTTCTGCTTCGCTTTACGGCATGATAGGCCGAGTCAAACAATTTGTAAAGGCAAAGCAAAATTTGGACTCGTGTTACTTCAAAGAGAACATTTTTTTTTAATTCTGGGTGCCAAATTTCACTTTCCTAGCATGTCTCTAGGACACATCAAGTGAAACATTTCAAGGTCTCGTGAAAACCGAAACGGAGAAAATTACAACATCCCTGGCACTTTTGGAGCACCCGGAATGTTGTGCGATTTTCAATCAGCATTGCCAGCCATGAAAAAAATAACTGCAAAGCACACGAGTTAAGTAAGGAAGACAGGCTTGCGCAATAATAACTTCAGGCGCTGTAGGCGCAGCTGATTATTCATGAACTGAAAATTCGCACCTGAGCTCCAGGTCGTCAGAGAAAGTTTTTGAGGCGCAGCTCAGTCATTGACGACATTGCCGTGCAATTTGGTTGTTTGGGTTTTTCCGGCTCGTAAAGTTGGAGTTTGCCTTTTCTTTGCAAATCGTGTTTGGACAGTTCGGCTCTACGAAATTCGTCAACTACAATTTCGAGAGGTAAGCCAGTGAACCCCAGTCCCAAAAGATTAAAATTAATTTTGGAGTACTTTTGTTGCCTTGAAAGCCAAAATCTTAATCAATCTCAAAAAAGTGCAAATCGATTGAATTAATTTCATCCCATCTTCATTTCGTGCTTTTCATTTTTTCATTTCATCAAAGCGAATTTGAATTCAAACATCAATTTCATTTCACTTTAATTCAAAATTCCACTCCGGCACAATTTCAATAGTCAATCTCCATAAAACCCCAATCCGAATTCATCCCGAAAGTTGGGGTTACAAACAGTTCAGGCATGGAGACTTTCATGGGATTTTCTTTGTCCGAGATTCGAGACGAGCAGGACAAAGACCAGTATTGTCGGGATATCAAAGTTTGGCTTCAGGCCGATTCTCGCAGAGGAGATGAAATCAGGTTAGATACCAAAGCAAACGAGCAACATGTTCAAGAGGTGATGATGAAAGCGAAGCTCATCGATAACGTCGTGTATGTCGAACGTCCACAAGTTGGTTGGGTTATTTTGATCCCGAGACATTTCGTGAAAAAGCTGACCATGGCTTTTCATGCAGGTAACAGTCAAAGCCACTTATCATGGAGAAAGGTTTTGGATAGGCTAAAATCAGTTGTTTATTGGAGAAAGATGGCGCGTGATTGCAAAATGATCATTCCCACTTGTCATGAATGCCAAAGGTCCAAATATGAACATTCGAAAAGATTTTGCGTAAAGGGAACTCTCAATACATTGAAACTTGTTGCAGGAATTTGGGCTCTCGATGTTGCTCATTTCGCTGTTGGAAAAAATAAAACCAAAATGCTTCTCATTTGCATAGAAACATTCTCAAATTTCTGTGTTTTAACTCCCGTGGCGACTTTCAATACAAAAATTTTGCAGAAGGTTTTACAAGAGAAAATTCTAGACTGTTTTGGTTTTCCCACAGCCCTTGTCATGGATTCGCTTTCCGTGCATAAATCCAAGAGTTTTAAACAATGGTGCAGATCGAGGGCCATAGAGCCAATTTATACCACAGCTTACAGGCATCAATCGAATCCTGTTGAAGCCAGAATTGCCGTCATCAGGTCGATGCTTCGCGCAGTGGTTGCTGAATTTCAGCACCTCTGGGTACAACACATTGGCCATATTCAGTTGTCTTTGAATTCACTTATGGGTGAGACAACTCAGCTATCTCCTGCACGGATATTTTTAGGTCGGGATATAATGACACCTGAACAGTTACATTTGCTTGATCCGTCAAAACTTCAAACTCTCTCCCTGGATGATCAATTCAATCAGGAAGAGAGGATTCAAATCCACAATTATGTCAAGGATAAAGCAGAAGAAAGTCGGTTGAAAAATGAGAAATATTTGGATAGCAAATTTCGGGAGTCTACGCTTCAGATTGGAGATATCGTCAAATATCGATTGTATCCTCAATCTGACGCAGTAGCCAACATTAATCAAAAATCCTGCTATTTGTATTCGAATCCATGCATTGTTCTGGATTTTATTGATGAGTTTGACACTTGCTGAAGGCATTGTTATCACGTAGTGCTTTGTTGAGCTGTTTCCCTTCAGTTACAATTGTAACTGAAGGGAAACAGCTCAACAAAGCACTACGTGATTGTTCTGGACCTTGGCAAAGGGAGTGCCACTGTAAAACCTTGGAGACAAGAGGGACCAAGGAAGAAAATAAGTCTAGACAGAATTTTCATATATCGAACTTTGCCTGCATGCGAAAAACATGGGAAAATTCACAGCACCTATTCTTGCACTTCTTTACAGGTAGATAAGGACCCTGACTCGAGATCTGTGGCTACGGTGGGCGCAGGTCAAGCCATGTCGGAGGATTGTCCGGAGCCTGTTGAAGATTTGGTTGGGTCTTCGGCGACATCTGCCTGCGATAGTGAGGAGGCTAGTGAAGATGACATCGGTCATCGTTATAACCTGCGACCATTGCAGGGGCGTCGGGTGCCTAAGCATCTGAAACAGCCGAACTCATGAAAGCAGATGTCGTCGGGGTGATTCTTTTCGGCCGTGAAAGCGTTGTTGGGCTGCGGTCGATTGGAAGGGACAGAAACTATACAGGGAGCGGATGGTTCTTCGATGTTCGGTTTGCTACGATTTTCCCAGAACTGGAGGACTTGCAAGGGATGTCGAAGATGCCTGATGCCTCCTCCCTTTCAGAGGTGCTCGTGACCCATTCGCGCTGCCATTTGCCGATGGGGATCATCTTTCCTGGAATGCGTGGAGTTCTATTCAGTCTCTGTCGAAAATTCGAACAGTTTTTGTTTGAAAGGAATGGAAGCATCGCCGAAGAAGTTGCGAAAAAAAAATTGGAGAATTCGATTTTTCCGGGGGAAAAAAATTTAAAAATAGGAGAAAGCGAAAAAAAAAATCATTTTCACTTGTTTTATTCGTTTGTTAAATCGGGTTTTGGTTAAAATATGGTTGAAGGATCACGCTTTCTCAATTTATTTATTTATTTATTTATTTATTTATTTCGTCTTTGTTTATTAGACATAAACCTGGCGGAGTTAACACTTAAGTGTTCTCTTACACTCAACCAGCAAAGCAAGAAATTATCAAAATTATATCAAGGTAAAAGGCTAGATAAACATTTTACAACGGTATGTCAGACTTGGACAAATAAAAATCTAGAATTTTCTTCTTGAATTCCGAAACATTTGGAGAGCTTCGAATTGCAAGCGGGATAGAGTTCCATATGGTGGGGGCCAGATAGGAAAAAGAACCCTCTAACAGCGAAGTTCCATGATAAGGGATAACAAGGTTTCCCTTTTTGCGTGTGTCATGGGCATGAGTACCGCTTAAGAGGTGCTCAAAAAGATAGCTTGGCTGTTTTGATCCAAGAACTTTATAAATAAGAGTGGCATAATGGATTCTACATCTCAGAGTGCCGGACAATAAGCCCAATGCAAACCTATCAGCACTTACATGGTCATATTTTCGCAAGTTGCAGACAAATCTTACACAGGAGTTTAGGAGCTTTCTCAAGCGGCCCTGAAGCTCAACACTGAGCCTTGCAAAGACAACATCACAATAATCCATAATGGGGAGTAGAAGATTCCTAACAAGTCTCAGCTTAATATCCTTTGACAAACTATTCTTGAAACAAGCAAGTGACCGTAGTTTTGCGTAGGTGGCCTTACAAATATGAGCAACATGAACATCCCATTTAAGGTGTTGGTCCACGTACAGGCCAAGATTTTTCACTGATTGCTCCCACTTAATGGGAACACCATCTACAACCAACTTTGGGAGTGTTGAGAAGTCGACTTTGGACAGAGTGGACTTGGAACCAAGCAAAATCGCTTGAGATTTTACGGGATTTATGCTGAGGCCATTATGTGCTGACCATGAACTAAGAGCCTGAAGGTCTTCATTTAAATTTTGAAGCAACTTAACAAGATCGCCAGGTGAACTGGCACAATACAGTTGAACATCATCAGCATACAAGTGATACTTACAAAACTTAAAACAACTACCAATATCATTGACATACAAACTAAAACAGAGAGGACCAAGAATCGAACCCTGGGGAATCCCTTGGAGGACATCTGCAAACTCTGATTGCCCACCATTGGCATGAACTCTCTGACTTCGACCCGTAAAAAAGCTTCGAAGTAGAGCTAAAGAGCTGTCAGCAATGTTAAAATGCTTAAGTTTTGCAAGCAGCAGTTCATGATTGATGGAATCAAACGCTTTTGTGAAGTCGATCAGAACAAGGCATTGAATCTTGCCTGAATCAACGGCATGATAACAGTCGTTAAGAATCTGTAGCAGGGCTGTAGCTGTGCTGTGACCTACACGGAAACCTGATTGGTGTTTATCTAACATGCAATGCTGCGAAAGAAAATTCACAAGCTGCTCATTTAGGGCTTTTTCCAGCAGTTTAGACAAGCAAGGGAGGATACTTATAGGCCTCAGGTCAGGCAAATCAACCACTACACTCTTTTTGGGGATTGGGAAAACCTGAGACATCTTCCAAAGTGAAGGAAAATAACTTTTTTCAATACATGAATTGACAATATGAGTAAGAGGTAGAATGACATATCTCAGCATCAACCGAATGTGCTGAAAATTGAACCCATCGCAACCAATAGCATTCGTTTTGACTGACTTAATTAATCTACAAACATCAGATTTCTCTAACATCTTAAAAGCAAAAGGGCCAGCGTTAGATGTTGTACTTCCAGAGTTGCTAACTAGAATTGGACATGACATGAGATCTGCTGATTGAGGTGAGTTGCTCATTGAGGCATCAGAAACTTGTAAAGAACTGGTGGCACTAAGAAAATATGAGTTTAATTCTCTCGGGGAGAAAGGAATATCAGAGCCAGTACTTGATTTTTGGTAATGAATTCCCAAATGTGAAAGAGTCTTCCACAGAAGACGTTGATCAGGAGAATGACGTGCACATTCAACTGCATTGAAGATATGTTTAGCTTTTGCCTCTCTGCATAATCGACGAACTTTACGGCGCTGAATGACGTAAATATCGAAAAGATGATCCTGCTTTACCCTAGCCCTCTCGACTACATCTTTGGACCCATTTGAAACTTGCTTTTTCTTGTTGGCTTTAAAGTTTGAATACAGTTTATTCCTGTATTTCATCTCCTGCTTAATATCTACTGTGAGCCAAGGACATTTTGGCTTGGTCACACGAACCATGCGGGAAGGTGCAAACAGATTTAGAATCTCAGCAACTTTCGAGTTAAATAATGACAACTTTTGGTCAATGTCCTTACAAAAATAGAGCGGTTCCCACGAGACTTCACTCCTTAAAAAGCTATGGAGAGATGACAAGTCAATATTGCCTAAGTTGCGGCTCAAAACAAATTTAGCTGCTGGCTTTACATTGCGGAAGGACAGGGAGACAAATATAACGTCATGCCTACTGATACCTGATGCACTAAAGTGTCCACTGGACAACAGGTTATTTTTCACATTATCATTAACAAAAATAAAATCAATAAGCGATACACTAGCTTTAGTGAAGTGAGTTGGTCCCCTGATGATTTGCTCTAGACCAAATGCTGCCGTAAATCTATGGAGAAAAGAGAGCCCGGGTGAGCTTGGAGACAGCCAATTTATATTGAAATCTCCGAGCATGATTACATTGCTGCAGGAAGGTTAATTTCCGCGGGTCTTTTCTCTCGATGCTTTGATCCGTGTGTTAAAACAAATAATTCTAGCATTTACGTTCTAGTTCAGTTTTGTAATGTGTTACGTTCATTTTGTTGGCCTTCAATCCCGTATTTCCCTTTACCCGGCGCTTACCGAGTTCATCTATGCAAACTTAATCGTTTCCTTGTTACAAATTGAAAACCGTCTTGCGTTTATTTGATAATTGAATTCATTCCTCACTTCTTTTCCCCATTTTCATCTTCAAATCTTCTCGTGGCGTTCGTATTGTTTCAAACGGTATTTTTGTTTTTTTTTCATTGCACAGATCTTTAAACATCACTTAAACAGCGAGTGTCATGTTGGTTTTGCTGGATGGTACCATCTTTTGCGATTTCATTGATTCAGCGTTACACTTCAATTTGTCCATTTGTAAATGTCCTGTTATCTCACCTGTCGTCGTGTTATCCGTTACTTTTAATCTGTTTCTTCAACTTTTTTTATTGTTATATTTTTTCTGGTTTTAACATTTTTTTCCTCATTGCTTTTAAACAGTGTCCAATCACAATCATTTTGGTCCTTCACAACATACCAAAGATTCTTTTAACACCTTTTTCTTTTGCTTTTAATCTGCCAATCCATTTTGTGAGCTGGTCTCGCATTTTAACCATTTTCAGTGTTTTTATCCTTTTGTCATGTCTCTTCTCTGTGTCCTTACTACATTTCATGTTCCGTGTTCACTTGCAATTGTTGTGAACTCAATGTTTCTTCTTCCGTGCCGGAATTTCGTTAATTTATTATTTCAATTTGAACAGTTGAATAGTTTCGTTTTTTGGCCACTAGATGGCAACATCAAATTTCAAGTCTTTGCCACCAGATGGCTATGTGTTCATTTCCGAAAGTTCAGTGTTGTCAGGGATAACCAAATTTTAGATCAAAAGTAGGAAGATCAAATCGATCCATGTTGGAGTCGATTGGATCTTCCTCCTTTTTTTGGAGGAGGGTATACAACATCCCTGGCACTTTTGGAGCACCCGGAATGTTGTGCGATTTTCAATCAGCATTGCCAGCCATGAAAAAAATAACTGCAAAGCACACGAGTTAAGTAAGGAAGACAGGCTTGCGCAATAATAACTTCAGGCGCTGTAGGCGCAGCTGATTATTCATGAACTGAAAATTCGCACCTGAGCTCCAGGTCGTCAGAGAAAGTTTTTGAGGCGCAGCTCAGTCATTGACGACATTGCCGTGCAATTTGGTTGTTTGGGTTTTTCCGGCTCGTAAAGTGGAGTTTGCCTTTTCTTTGCAAATCGTGTTTGGACAGTTCGGCTCTACGAAATTCGTCAACTACAATTTCGAGAGGTAAGCCAGTGAACCCCAGTCCCAAAAGATTAAAATTAATTTTGGAGTACTTTTGTTGCCTTGAAAGCCAAAATCTTAATCAATCTCAAAAAAGTGCAAATCGATTGAATTAATTTCATCCCATCTTCATTTCGTGCTTTTCATTTTTTCATTTCATCAAAGCGAATTTGAATTCAAACATCAATTTCATTTCACTTTAATTCAAAACTCCACTCCGGCACAATTTCAATAGTCAATCTCCATAAAACCCCAATCCGAATTCAATTCAGTTTCAATTCATTTTCAATTCAGTTTCAGTTCAATTTCAATTCAATGTCAATTCAATTTCAATTCAGTTTCAATTCAGTTTCAATTTCAATCAATTCAATTTCAATTCAATTTCCAATCCAATTTAAAGTCGTTTTCATTTGCTGAGAAAAGCAAAAGAATTGAGAAACCTTTTAGAGTTGATCCTTTCGATCTTTGTTGGATGCAGCAACCGGAGTTGGTTTTTGTGAAAGCCTTCTTCCAGTTGCGGAAAGCATCGTTAAAAC
>JASGXE010013323.1:0-11907 GCA_030068105.1 Sinentomon sp. SZTP_YWyxl
CTCATGACCTCAAGTGACTTGAGATCCCACAACTCGAATGGTGCATCTGTGAACACGATTATGAAATACTGCCTGCAAAAAATAGTAAAGGGAGAAAATATCAGTTTTGATGCAGTTCACAGGTTAGTTCTGTAAAAAGGATAAGAATTGTAGGGCCTCCCAAATATCCCACTGAAGCCATGCTCGTCACAAAATGTAACCGATATTGTTTCAGCAGAACGTGCTTTAAATCTGTCAAAATAACATCGGCAGATGAGCGGACGGCAGAATTGGGTGATTGACCACAGAATGTTCGACAGCATGCACTGGATGATAGTGATGCAGAGATTTGCCCAAATGTGTCACGCAGCTCACCACTGCCCATTTTGGTGGCCCATTTTTGGCCCACCGCCCATTTTTGGAATTAGTGACTTTTCGAGACTGCGCATCGTTGTAAAACAGAAAAAGAGGTCCGCTGAAATTGCAAAATTTCAACGATAACTGCAATTTGTCAAAGTTGCCAACTTTCAATGAGATGACTGCAATTAATTGCAGGTATAGAATGGCCCAGGAAAAGGTGGCCACAAATGTTGCATGGGAAAATGCCCTGCGAAACAATATAAAAAGCATTTTAAAAATTGACCACACTGCTTCAGTGTTGGTTTTGACAGAATTTCAAGGCTGACCATATCTCTAATCACAGTTCACTGTCACAGATTCCTGGCACAATCTAGAAAAAAATTGTGGGGATGCCACATTATCTTCCTAAGTGAGCCTCAGAAGATGTCGTCCAAGACAATGACCCTGACTTTGTTGGACTTCATGAATATTTTATCTATTGTGCCCAAAGTGTCAATAATTACGTTTACAACGCATCATGTTCTGGTTGCAGGTAAAAAGGACATCTTGAAAAAAGGATTCATCGTTACAACAACCATACGGTTCAATAAAGCTCTGCAGCAGTTATAGAAAAAGTTGATGTCTTTTCCTTAAATGCGATCACAAAACTGTCACTAATTAATGTTAGGCGAAAATAATAATGATCTGAGTGCATTTCACTGATAGCAGTTTCCTGGTCTCAGAATGTGAAGTGCTACATGTTGGTTTTCTTGATGCAGTACAAAAAAAAATGAAAAAAATGTATTTTTAAAACAAAACAAGATTAAAAGGTTCGCTTCCAGGGAAGCCATGGTTTTGACTTTTGCAGTGTACCTATACCTAGTTACTTTGGAAGTAATTTCCAGCACAATTGTAAAACAGCATAACCAGAAAGTTTGGTAAAATGATCAAATTAAAAGTGCCATGTGTTGAAGGCACATTTTTCTACCAATCCACTTCCGCAAGTGCGTCTCTGATTGGTTGATGGAATTCCAGCGAATTTCAACATTTAAAATTTGTATGTGTACCCTGGGAAAAAGGTCAGGGGTAGCCTCGACCGAAGGCTAGGGGTAACCTACCCTCTTGCGCATCTCTGGTTGCAGTAATATACGTTGAACGGCCGTATACCTAATTTCCACTCACATCCATCAGCACGTCAATATAGCGGTCAATTTAGCAGATGGAAGAACGCTTCCCAGTAATGGAAAAGGAATAGCGTTGTAGATAGAAATAAAAGTTTCACAACACCAATCTATCCATCGAATTGGCTGTTGATTTAAAGCTGAGTGTGATAGCCAATGGAGAGTCTGGCTAATGGAGAAGGTATTCAATCAGCGGCAGAATTTCGGAAGCTTTGATTCAAGTCGAAAACCCAGTTGACGTTGCCATGGAAACCGTTTTATTTGTTTTGCGGCAGACGGATGCTGATGTGAAAAGATGCCAGAATGAAACCGAAATGAGAGGTCGAATTGCATCCACTTTTTGAAGAGTTGCGACCATTTTCCGCGATCGTCTTTTTATTTTTTTTACAATGATGAGCTGCCAGGGTGATTAAAATGCTCAAATGATATGCTTTATCCATTCTCAAGTGGATGAATTGTGCAGCTTTGTAGTAGGCAGTGTAGATGGATGGGCAGTGTAGGACATACTCGAAATTGCAAAGGATAAAATCTTTACATTTTAAAGCGACGGTATAGTCGACACTAATCAGATCATTGTTTTCATAAATAGCAGAAAAATCTCAATTTGGATCAATTTTTTGATCATTGTTCCGAGTTGTCACCTTGCAAAGCGCAAAGTCTGTATAAAACTGCACAATCGTATAGAATAAAATTTTCACATTTTTTCACGGATCGCAGAAAAAAATGAATCAGCTCTTCGTTTGCGTAAATGATACGAAAAATTCCAAATTTGGGCTAAATCCGTTGTAAATTTTTTGAGTTATCGATTTGCAACGAAAATCGAACATTTAAAACGGGGCTTGTGTTTTCAGTTTGCGGGTAAAAAAACATTTTGTCTTAGCAGACGACGCATTCGCATCTGCAAAAGACAAAACAATAAATAAAATGGTGTGGATTGAGAGCTTCAAAATAACACCATTTTTCAAGAATTTAACGGCAATCTCTTACTTGAGCGGAGACACCCGAATCATCTGAATTGGCGTTTCGTTCTCCTTCTGAAACTGAAGTCGTCTGCTAGCACCCGTCTCAATATCAGTAAACATCAACTCGTTCTTAATTTTGCTCTGTTGGTATGGATTGGTGACGTTCGGATATGCGTACGAAAGAAAACCTGTCAAACTAGTCCAGCTCATTCCCCTGTTGGGTGAAAAAAATTATCAGAAAAATAAATTATCATACTGAAGAAGAAAAAATCAACAGCACTAAAGTCCTGGCTCATGTCCACCTTTCGCAACAGGTTTCAATGGCAAGATATGCAGAAAGGAGAGAGGTATAGTAGCACCGGAATAAAGGCACTCATACCTACGTGTGTTTTTCCCATTTGACTGTTGCCTCCGAAACGTTTTTTTCTTTCTTTTTGCTCTTATGCAGGTGGCAGAAAAGCATCAAATTGCATCAAGGCTTTCTACAGGTGTCAGATTTTGAACTCGCTTGTTAAAGAGGAACTTTATTTTCTGCAGCATGGACGTTTTACTAATATTTTCTGCAGCATGGACGTTTTACTAAAATCTGAATGGTTGCAATTTTTCCACGTATGAGTTGTGCATAAATTCTGCCGCCACTATTCAATGACACCAGGAGCATTGCGCAAAAAAGCAACAATTTCAGGAATAAACAGGATCCATTAAAACTCTTCGTTGGAACAAAGGAATGCCAAAGGTCCGTTTAACACGGGGGCCATCAACTTCAACAGGGATCAATGCAGTTTCATGCGCCACATGAATGTTGTAGGTTTTTGAGGTGCATCTAACTTGCTGAAGTAAACTGGAATTTTGACAAAAGCAGTTCTAAATGCAGGCCAACTCGTACGTACGTTTCCTGCAGGAAAATGAATACCAAGGACATCAAGAAGCACCAAAAAAAGGGCAAACCTTTCATTAACTTCCCATTTCAGCATGAACGTCACATCAGTCTTGGAATTTGCTCGATTATGTAAGAAACTGAGTATTTTTCAAATGAAACTGGCAAACTGCAAATTGCTCCAATTAACACGGGTCCATCGAACAGACCTAAAAATGTGCAGTCGTGATCAGGGTGGGACAGGCTATCAAAGGGCTGACCGATGAAATATGTTGGCTAAAAATCTGAATTCGAGCTCATGTGAACCTTTGAGCTCCTTCCTAATATGGATTGCGTTACCAGAAAACAAGTATTTGTGCCTCTGCAAAAAAGCCCATGTTGGAATGAATCATGATTCTTTCCGTACCTGAGTGATAAACAATTGCAGTTTTTTGAGTTTTCACAGATAAAAGTTGCCCAATCAACAAAAAATCACTCCTTCAATGGATTGATGTCAAGTGCATTACAAATAAAAAGGAGTCTCCAGGAAAAACATGAAAAAGGCCTCCACAGAGAAATCACAAAAAAACAACGCATAACCTCTAGTGGAGTTACCGAGTAAATGTTTGGTTTTCACAGCACAAGCATCTTTATTGGATGAGGGAAGAGAACAATTGGGAAGAAAAGCTATACAGATAGCACAATAAGCTCACGACTCAGGTCTGTTGAAAATAAGGGAGTGATGAGTAGCTCCTTCGGTAAGTGTGGGCTTTTGAGGCGACACCAAAAATAACTAGAGCATTGCACGAGAGGGCCTAACATTGCGCCCCTTTGGCACAACCACCTGTCATTCCCTACTGCCCCCAATTGCACTAAAACTGTTCAAAATCATTTAAGTCTCACCGTATCGGGTAAGAATGAATAGAGAAATCCCTGCAAATAGAGCCAGTTGACAGGTTGACAACTTGAACGGATCCATTCGAACCACCCAGTAATAGCAAGGGCTTGTATTCGAACCAATTGTGAGTGGTGATCGGAGGGCACATCGACATGACCACAGGTGGTTGAAGGAGCGAATTGAGGTGGCCCACCAAATACAAATTCATTTTCGATGCCTGAAGAAAGCAAAAAAGATTTCGTTGAAAAAGCGGATACCTAATCAAAGCTTTTCTTGCAAAAAGCAGATAATCAACCATTGACTTTGAATGCAAAACAAATGTTCACATATGACTTACAACAAGTAAAAAACCATCTTTATGTGACGAACCAATTCTTATGTGTTTGCAGCCAAGCAAGAATGGGAGAAGTTTCAAACACAGATTTCACAGATCAACTACTGCGGATGTTGTTGTCTAAAGCCACGTCAGAATGGACAGATTATTTGCATCAGACTTTTTCAGATAGTCTGTCCAAAATAGATTGTCACTTTCAGCAATGTGCAAAGGAGAACATTGGAGCATTGACCATTGCCCATTGTTATGACTGCAAATCAGTTTTGGAGTTTGATGCAAAATATCTGTCGATTCTGACACGGCTTCATGGGATACATGCTTGTTTTGTGGACTAAGTCATGGCAGAGATGTGCTGGTATTACATGTCGTTAAAAACAGGTTTCTTACGCAATCTCAGTTTCACAAGTATCATCACACACACCTCGTCCGTCCTTCCTCCCGCCTGGCAAATTGAGGTTATTTGTCATCAAAATTCAAACTCGAATTGTGACTCCTCTCTTAAGTCGTGGAAATATGGATCTTCATGGATCATGTTTCTGCAGAAGATTTCCGTCGAAAGATGCTCCATATTTTTTCTGCATAAACTCGTAATGCATCGACTTGGAAGCCCCATTTTTAATTCATTTAATTGCAACTGCAAGTGTAAAAGTCCCCAACCATCGCATTCATAACAACCAAAAGAAGCCCTCGCATTGCGCCTTGCAATTTTTCATCAGATTTCTGTTGTCTGTTCTCAGGTCCATTGAGAGTACCACATTTTTCAGTGTGGAGACATTCTAATGTTGCATGCAACAGTGAGAGGATAGTTCAGTGCAGGAACAAAGGCGAACAATGTCACAAATGCAACAGCACAAGGTGGTGTCAGTGGCATTATTTGCACAAGATCCCTGTCATTATTTTGCAGTTGCGGAAAAATTACATCGATGAATTCTGGGGTTGCAAATTGGCAGTGGTCAAGGATTGCATGGCTACCATAGCATTGGAAAATGAAGCAATTGTAGTTGGATTGGTAAACATCCATGCCATGGATGATGGATGTTTACCAATCGAACTGCAATTATATTTACCAATTCAGCTACTATGCCCAGCATTCAAGCATCATCCACAGTGGATTTTGTTTTGTTTAATCAAGCAAAAATGCTTCAGAAATGACAGGATTACAAAACCTGAACATTGCACCACAATGGGCCACAAAACTGTGCAAGGCAGGTCAGTCGTCCATTTCGCAGTGACCTGCTCATTCCACCAGATCCATCAATTGTGGTTTGATGCAACTCGACCAATATAAACTGTCCATCGCTCAAATACAAGCCTAAAAAGTGGGATAAAAATGGGGAAAAAAGATGAAGTGCAAAATTCACAACTGCACATGTCCAAAGGACAGAAAAATAGATTGTCAAAATCTGAGTTTGGACAGGGTTTGCATAAAAGCAAAAACATTTTTGCTTGCATCCAAAGTTTGTTCTTCAAAAAATTCCTTTTCAATGGAGAGCATAGCCATCATGACTCCACGACCAATTCAAAATTTTGTCATGCCCTGCACACCTCTGGAAAGAACTGAAGGTGAAAAAGGTTTTTTGCAATTTTTGTTGAAAATCTGATCTACGGAATTGGCGATTTCTCCAGCTCGAACCTATTGAATTGTGCCCATAAGGCAAGGAAACCCTAAAGTTCAAAAGTTCAAACGAGCCTTTCGCTAGAAAAATGAGCAGGATTTCAGCGAGAGGTAACCAATCACCCTGAACCTTTTGTGCAAAAAACACGTGGACAACAATGCTAATTTTTACATAGCAAGGCTGCCAAAGCATGGAAACTTGGAGATTGCATGTTCACAGAAGTTAAATCACTAGATTGATGCTAATAGCTGATGTTCGAATCAATTTGAGGCGTGACTTTTCGGTGGTATCACGACCTCGTTGACGAACGACATTGAAGCTGAGTGTGCATGGCTATGGCGAATATGGCCGTAAGACTAGAGTTTTGTTGCACATAATATGCTTTAGCGTATTGTTTATACATTTTATACATCTGCTTTCATTTTCTGTGCTGTACATTGTTGAAAATGAAATATTTCGATTTCGACCAATTAAAAAAAGATCGTTCATCAACTATGGTGCGATATCCCTGAAGCGTCACATCTCAAATTGATTTGGAGATCTAAATAGCGTCAAGTTACGTCATTTAATTTATGTGCTCAATTTTCCGTTTCACAGATCCAGCAGATGGTAGAGATGTGAGATTCCAATCCTCCAATATTGTTTACAAAAACCCTTACCCCAAAGACAATTGGTAGGATGCAGCACAGTGTATGCAGAAGCACTAACCTAATCTCCGTTCCGTTATTGGATCCTTGACAAAGCCGATGATCTTGTTAGTTCGTGACAAACGGATGTTATCTGTCCGGCAGATCAAATCGTAATTTAGTTCGACAGTCTTGTCGCTTGCAAGAAGAGAACCTTGGGAAATGCAAAAAAGCATCTGAAACAGGTTGGAATTGGAACTGGTTGGAATGGTTTGGGGTGATGTAAGATGAACAGAATAAAATGATAATTTCTTGAATTGTTTCCTGACCATTTGACAAGTGCAAACATCATTCATGCCCTGGTGTAAGATGGGCACAATTCAAATCACCCTCCTTTCTAGTTTCCACCATATTTTGGCACGTACATTTCACCATTTGTTCCCAAGCTCCCGTTTCATGCGGAAACCTGGGTGGAATTTACATCATTTATTGTGTGGCATGCCAATTTCAAATTAATGATTATTTATGTCTGAATTTCTGTCAAATCGGTTGTCGTTTAAGACCTGCTGACCCCCATGCACAACACTGCCTACACTGAACATGCCACTTCAGTCTCTTGGGATTGCCAAAAATTTGTGAATTTCATTCAGCCAAACCAAATTTCTAGACCTTTTTGGATTTTGTTTTAAATTGAATCTTGCAATTGTATTGAAATTCCTGGCTTCGTCTTTTCAACAGTGTGCACATACTTCCGCGGCACTCAGGCCCAAAGTGTCAAAACACAACCCAGCAGCACATACTTCGTGGCTTGCACCGGTTCCTATTAAAACACCGAAGTTAAGCAACGTTGGGCCTGGATGATGCTTGGATGTGAGATCACCCTTGTACCCCAGGTTGTGCTGCTGGAAGGGGGCTTAGTGGCCAAGTCCCTCGTCTCCTTTGGATGAGACATTAAGCAGGAGGTCCCGTGAACAGCATCACATTCTGCACGTTAAAGAACACCTAGTTCCAGTCCAAGAGAGGCTGGCAGGTAACAATACACAGATGCCACACATCACAAGACACACGTCTCCGCTCTGCAGAGCGTATTCGGTTCTGGAAATCCTGCGGGTTGGCGTGTATACTCCGTAAAACTGATCCGTGTCCTTTCAGTTGAATGCAGAGCGGAGTTGGGCAATGATTATGGGGCATTGTTCTCCTTGCAGGCCCAAGTTGTGCAACAAGGTTTAAGCCGAGCCACTGGCCGTATGGCTGTCAGCTCATAATGGCAATGATGAGCCTAAATCTTCCAGTCCAGAGTCCCGAAATGACGCTCATCTTGTACGGATGCACTAAATAAACCAGAACGACCACACTCTTGAGCCACCCTGCAGTTCCAGACACAAAGACCAGAGATGCAGCAGAGGTATAAGTTTAGTTGGAGCAGAGAGCCTTATAGTGGCACTCTGGACATGGAGGCCCGTGGCCCACGCTGGTGTCTTGTCTATGTGAAGTGGAAAACAGAGAACCTCATGTGGCGTCCTGGATTTGGTGACAATTCAGCGTCTTTTAACCGGACTTGAAATGGCAAAAGTGCCAAACGAAAACTGACCTTTTTTGCGTTAACCCATTTGCTGTTTATTTTATTTTATTTTTTTTTTATCAATATTTTGATTTTGGATCCACAATTTTTGAATGGTTCGGGTAAAAACCAACCTTTTCGCCTGGCCATTGGAGAACCACTTTTGCTCTCAGGCGTTGGGACACTATTACCGAAAGAGTCGAGCCTCAACTGCTTGCGAAACCGAGCACCAATTATGCCACCGTCACTAACAGAATAGAAGACATCACGCTGCCTGCAGGGTAACACCTAAATAAAGCATAAGGAGAAACAATTCATAAAACCCAGAATTAGCCAGCTTTCAGAAAACGCATGTATGGACAATAGCAATTCTGTCGCCACTATACATTCCTCTGATTTAAGTCACACTCGCCTCCTTGGAACTTCTGGGTTGACGTGTCCCAATCTGTCGGTATTTTAGAAACGAGACCACACACTCATGATTAACTGGCCAGAAAGGATCAAGATACCGATCTTCTCACGGATGTCTTTTCCAACAATTGAAACTGTGTCCACCCAACAGGGAACAATTAGCATGCATATTCCATGGGTTTGAGCAGGTTGGAAGGAAAATTTAGAAGTGGAAATAGGCAAGAGGTCTTGAAGGGAGATCAAAATAGACAAAAAAATTAAATACTGCCCAAAAATTAATTGAGAAAGAGGCAAATGGTGTGAAATTCTGAAAACAGAGATTTCAACCTTTAAGATCGGTGCTAAAACAAAATTTGCAAAAAAAAAAACAACTTTCCGAAGGGAAGGGTTCCCCCTTGAAATCATTCATTTAACAATCTAACATGGTTGCCCAGAAATGGGAAAAGCAAATCATGTGTCAATTCATTCGTGTGCTTTTTACGGGTAAATTACTGCAATTTGGCCATTCAGTAAGGTACAACCCTGAAATTGTGCAAAAATGTCCATTTTCCCTTGCTAAGCCAGGATCCAAGGCAAACATATTATTGAATTTTCGACTTCGGAGTTTTTTCCTGGTTGACCAAGAGTTGGTCACATTTTAACTTCAATTAAAACGATTCCACGAACTCACACACATGAAATTGGATGCCCTCTCACAGACCACAGTGCAAATAGTTTGGAATGACTTCAGATCGACTAAGAGAATCTCTCTTGTGTATCAAAAACATCAAAATGTTGAAGTTGTTCCTGTGAAACAATAGCTGGATGCAATCGTCACCCTGCGTTGACTGATTGAAACTATCGGATCTAAAAATCATGGTAAAAAAGTGTTAGGGTTAGACAAATTCTGCAGGAGTCAATTATGTTATTGAAACAATGGATTTTTATAGTGCAAAAAAAACAAGTCCGACTGCAGACTTGGACAAGGACTTGGACTGCAGACAAGGACAAGGAAAAAATGCAGATAAAATGACATCCAAACCACACGGTTAGAAAGAGACAGAATGTTAAGAAGCTTGTCCAGACTGACAAATTAAAATGTCAATGAATACCAATTAACAAATTGGCCATAAATGATGCTGAAATCGCACTTTGCATGCTTGAAAGAAAATCAAAGCCATGGAAAGTAGTATCGCAGAGGCAAAATTACATAATGCTACTAAATAGCCTCGTGTAGTTATGGCAAAGTCGAGCCATCGGCCAAATGAGACAAATTTGCAATCCATCGCAAGAAATTTCGTCAAAAATCCACAAATTTGGCCACACCATAAAAATGACAGATGAGACACAAACCTATTTCCAGGATCTCCGACAACCAAATCACGCATAAGTTTCTTGAAGCCTTTTGTCTTCCCATCGCTGTCAACCGACGTAAGTGACGAAAGGCTAGCAGAACTGAATGATGGTGACAAGTTGCTGGAACCGGTGGTTGCTGCACCGTGGCCATGCTGAACAGATGATCCGTAATTCGAGGGAAGGGAATATTTTTTACCATTGCTGGATGGTACTCGGTTTATGGAGAAGTCTTCAACGATCAACACAGCATCTTGGCAGAGAACTGGAGGGTGAGAAAGATTTAAAACTATTAGAAAGCAGTTCACAAGACTATGTCATCTTTGTTTCTTGCAGAACTGGCTTTTTTCATTTTTTTTAAGGGGGGGGACCTAGATTTTTTCGTGAAGAACGAAAAATTGTCCAATTTTTTTATGTGTGGACCAGATCGCTGAAATTTCTAATTTCTGATGGCGAAAACCAAATCAAATATCTCGAATAGAAAAAAAGGCATACGAAAGACCGGAGGCATGTTTTTACCGCTCGCGGTGAAATCAGCAGTAAAACTAAAATGTTGTCGATCTTTGACGCTAATTTTCTCAACTTTTTGTTTTTTAAGCATTTTTTGTGTTCCGCCCCGTGTATCTAAGCCATTTTTATGTGATCATGTTCAAATTTGGCGTACTTTTGTAAAAAAAACTATTCTAAAAAGATTGACAAGGCCAAATTTAACAAATTTTGCCTCCATAAGAGTTATTAACAAGTCAAAGGAGAAAAATGCTAAAAATTTACCGCTTTTCTAGCGGAGTGACAGAAAATCACCTGCCCACAATTCGGGGCCAAAAACAAGAAATCGGGCCTTGTCAAAAGTTTTGGCTTGGTTTTTTACCCCTGTAACTCGAATTTGGGCCTTCTTACACATGTGGTTATCGCTGTGCACGGGACGGAACATCGCCTTGTTTTTTACCCTAAAATGGCTGCTGTGGCCAAACCAGAAGAGCTAGAGTGTTCAAATTTTGCACAGAAGTTGTCTAGATTAGTTCCAAAAAGTGTGCAAAATTTGAACAAAATCGGTCGAAAAAGAAAAAAGTTCACCGAAACTAGGTTCACCCCCCTAAGTTCGACTTTTTCACATGAACCAGAAACTTGTTCATGTTTCTGATTGCGTTGCGCAATTTTTGTAGCGCTGCGAAATCCTGTCTGAGGACCTGCCAATGCACCCGAACCCACTTCGTCTGATAGCTTCACAATAAAATTTGCATGCATATTTAATTGACTGGAGTGTATCCCCATCAGGGATGGGTACGTATTCTACATGGGGTTTTCTACGTGTCCAATCAGGCGTACACAACTGCAGCGTACGTGTCATTGTGAGTACACAATTGTGGTAATGCTCTCTAAAAGCATTTCCTGAATTGTGTACGCCGTAGAAAACAAACGTAGGAAACTATTTTCTACGGCGTAACAAACTCACGTAGAAAACTATGCCTTTTTATTTTTGTTTTGAATCCCAATCTTCACGAGCATATTGTACCTCATATAGCAATTTGAACCTTCTGTTCAATTGCCATTTAGATATACCCTCCTTACCAAAAGTCTTCAAACATAGGAGGTCATTATTTACTCAGGCGCCATTTGGAATCAATGGCAGCAATCGCCGCAATAGATCATGATACTCGTGTGAGGCTTGAAGTTGTACCCACGGAGCCCTGTTGAAATTTGGTGGCCCCTGTGTTAAGCAGTCCTTTACAATTTCTCCCATGTTCGAGGACATTTGGTAGACTCTGTACCTATGGCCACTGATTGGTTAGTGGTAAATTGGCGGCTGGCCGT
>JASGXE010013324.1:0-12368 GCA_030068105.1 Sinentomon sp. SZTP_YWyxl
TGCGGCACGGGTTGAAAAAAAATTGAAAAACGTTTAAGCTAAACACTTATTTATTCGATTTATAGAATATTTAAGCAAAGCACCTGAGCAGCGTTTTCAGTATGCAGCTCGTAAATACACTTGGTCCGCGTTTACATCTGCGTTTTAAATGAACATTTTGCAACTGTTTAAGTTAAACGCCACACTTTCATTTTTCGACAGCATCGAGGCAAAACATTTCATCAACGTTGATGGCTATCAATTCGTAAAGAGCCATTCCCCCTAATTTAGCGCATGTTGAGAATAAATGTTAAATTAATGTTCATGTGTTGTTGAATGTCAACAATTTGGCCTTGCAAAAATAGCTGCTTTGCTTAATACGTTTTTCAAACGTTTAATAAATGCTTGGTTTTGATGATCGCAGATTCCTTAAACACCCGTAAACACCTTTTAAACGGCCATCAACGCCTTAAACCCGGTTTCAACGTTTACTTAAATCCCTCGTGGCTGCCTGGGTACCGTGTGGGCCCCATTTGGGTGACCCCACAAGATGTCAAAAACGCATGTGGGCACCATGTGGGTTCCGCTGCATGGGGCCCATGTGAATATTTTGCATGGGGCCAACGTGGAAAAACCATGCGGACAGGCCCTCAAACTGTCCCACGTGGGCCCCCTATGGGCCCCATATGGTATGTGGAGGCGGTAAAATCACCCCACATAACGCCCCGAATCACTACATGGGCCCCCATATGGGTCCCGTCCTGGGCCCATATGACTGTGCCGCTTGGGTTGTTGTGAATTGTTTTGTCAAAATTTCGTCAAAATTGTTTTGTGAAAATTGTTTTGTCAAAAACAATTTTGACAAAACAATGCTGTTGCCATGTATCAAAAAAATTCTTCTGTCAAAACACTTTTGTCCGATATTTCTGTGGAGAAAGTGTAAAAAAAGCTGTGCCATTGAAGTCTGTGGCACTGCTGCAAAGAAAAAAAAAACGCCGAACCACGGGTGTCATTCGTTTTCGGAGTCGGCTGCAAAACGCAATTTTCCGATTGATTTCGGCAATCGCAGTCTCACAATTCATTTTTGAATGTTGAATTCCGACAGAATCAGGGCGCATTTCAGTCTTTTGTTCATCACGATCGGACAACATTCCGAAATTTTGCATTCGCAGCAAAGTTTCGGAAATTTTGACTGCGCCTCGCATTTTGGTCTGCGTGTTGGGACCTTTCTCAACCCAACCCAACCAAACCCGTGGTTCCGCAAAATTCGCTTGTTTTGCGAACCGCCATGTCTCCCATTGGTCCGCGTCCGCATTTCAGTTTGTCCCGGCGGCCAATTGAAATAAATGAAATTTAATGGGCTTTTTTTTTCAAGTTTTTTCTCCATTTGTTGTGGTTTGAAGCACTTGATGGGCATAAATACCAACTTTTATGCATTTGAAGTTGGAAGTTCATGTTCAGAAACGAAAATTGTGAACAGTGAAAAAGTCAACAAAATCTGGCGGGAAGGATGAAAATGGTGTTTTCAGTTTTTTTCTTTTTGAAATTCCGGCAGGAGCGAATGTTGCGTTGACCGTCGTCTGATCAGCACAGCAGATGCCAGGCTGCCACCTGATTCGGAAACGCGAACCGAATTGTCTTCGTCGCGCTTTTCTTTTCGCGCTTTTCTTTTTTTTTCTTCGTTGCTTTTTCGGGTGTTCCGTGTTCAGCCTGGAGCGCTTGCATATTTGCATTCGTTGAATCGTTGATCGAAAATTTGTTTTTTTTTTTCGGGACGGCAAGGCCCATCTGGGACGGCAAACTTGTGCGCAGGTTGCTGGGACGGCAAATCATTTTTTACAGCCCTGCCTGCTGGTAGTGCATTAGGGCTGCTGGTAACCTGCTGGTAGTGTACAAGGGCTGCTGGTAACCTGCCGGTAGTGTAAGGTCCCGGCTGAAATGATATCCTGCGCGAATCCGTTTGACAGTTTTTTGTTTGTGTGCATAGGTTTTTGTAAATACCAGCTTGACGCACGTTCCCGCTATCGCATTCGCCAAATTTGCAATTTTGACAACAAACTCCGGAAAATGATAATCTGCAAATTTGTGTCAGTCGAGAAGCGGACAATGCCGCGACGTCAAGGCGATCGATTGATTTTAACTTTACAGAAAGGCATGGTGGCCGGAAGGTTCCTGATTTGAGCGGCTTCCGATCTTATCGAGTTCCACAGTTGGCGAATGGCCCGCAATCGGTCCTCATCTCATTGGTCGCTGCATCCAAGAGGATGTGTATGTAACATTGGACCCTATGGAACCTTATGAACTTATGGGACCGTGTGGGACCGTGTCAAAAATGCCACAATCAATCTGAGACCCCACGAGGCCATATGGCACCTTATGGGACCTTGTAAATATGATGAGATTTGATCTCATTGAGTGTCATCATTTACACGTGCGGAAAAACCAATCAACATATTTCCGTGTCTTGGCCGCTTCAATGTCACATGGTTTCTATCGCCCAAATACAAGGACACTGGTGGCATTGCAGGACAACTGGGAATGGGATCCAATATTTTGATGCCGCTGGGAACGGAAATGCAGAAGGAAATCTATAAAAACGGAACCACGTTTAGTAGCATAGCAGAGTAAAATACTTTTTAAAGACCAAGTAGGGCGACGGGATCGGATGGAATAAGCTTTCGCTTTATCGCGTTGATCGATCAGGCCCATATCACAAGCGCCGATCAAAACATGAAAACAAAAAACGGCAGAATGCAAAGAAATAGAATCAAAACGTCCGCAGCTACTGAAACCGAGCCGCAAGGCGGCTGCCCCACTTTTGAGAAAAGCAACGAAGAAAATTCACTTTTATTGGAGGATAATATTCTCGCCTGGGGTGTACTAGGTCTTCTGGTCACCTGCGGTAGTGCATTAGGGCTGCTGTAACCTGCTGGTAGTGCATTAGGGCTGCTGGTAGCCTGCTGGTAGTGCAATTAGGGCTGCTGGTAACCTGCTGGTAGTGCATTAGGGCTGCTGGTAACCTGCTGGTAGTGCATTAGGGCTGCTGGTAACCTGCTGGTAGTGCATTAGGGCTGCTGGTAACCTGCTGGTAGTGCATTAGGGCTGCTGGTAACCTGCTGGTAGTGCATTAGGGCTGCTGGTAACCTGCTGGTAGTGTACAAGGGCTGCTGGTAACCTGCTGGTAGTGCATTAGTGCTGCTGGTAACCTGCTGGTCGTGCATTAGGGCTGCTGGTAACATGCTGGTAGTGCAACCTGCGATTTCGGTAGGTTTCGAAAATACGCGGGTTAGGCAGATGCACATTTGTTTTCCAATCCACTTCCACATGCGCGTCTCTGATTGGCTGTTGGGAATTCCAGCCAATTTCAACATCCAATTTTCAAAACCTAACTTAATCAAACCTAACCTGACCTAACCTAACCTAACCTGACCTAACCTAACCCTATTGCAGCCCCAGAAAGAGTTGCGAAGCGGTGGCAAACATGCCAAATGGCAAAAAGCGGTGGCAATGCAAAATCCCAAAATTGATGACGTCGCAATTTGAGACGACGTGATTGGCTGTTGCGAGCTCCTGGTCCGCGGAAGTGGATTGGAAAAAAAATTATGCCAGGCAGATGAGCATGGCCACAGCAGACGACAGAAATTGCATGAAGTGAGACGAAGCTCTTTTTTTGTCAACTTGGCCAGGAATTGGAAAAAGGCCAAAACCAGAGAAATGGCCTGGGAAGATGAGCATTGCCACAGCAGGCGATTGAAACTGCATGAAGAGAGACGAAGCTCTTATTGAAAACTTGGGCAGGAATTGCAAAAAGGCCAAAACCAGATAAATGGCCTGGGAAGATGAGCATGGCCACAGCAGACGACTGAAACTGCATGAAGAGAGACGAAGCTCTTATTGTAAACTTGGCCAGGAATTGGAAAAAGGCCAAAACCAGAGAAATGGCCTGGGAAGATGAGCATGGCCACAGCAGACGACTGAAACTGCATGAAGAGAGACGAAGCTCTTATTGAAAACTTGGCCAGGAATTGGAAAAAGGCCAAAACAGAGAAATGGCCTGGGAAGAAGAGCATGGCCACAACAGGTGAATGAAACTGCATGAAGAGAGACGAAGCTCTTATTGTAAACTTGGCTAGGAATTGAAAAAAGGCCAAAACCAGAGAAATGGCCTGGGAAGATGAGCATGGCCACTGCAGACGACAGAAATTGCATGAAGAGAGACGAGACGAAGCTCAAACTGTGAACTTGGCAAGGATGCCAGGTTTTGAATCGTCTAGCTGGAATTTCGCTCTAGCCTCTCAAGAGAGTCAGTATCCGGTCGACCTCGACAGAGGTATCCACGGTATTTACGTCTACTCGGATATCGTCCTTCCTCAAATAGTTGGCGATCATCAAGCTCCACTACTTCGTGTCATATCACGAGCGAGAAAGCATCTGGAAGATGTAATCGCCTACCAGTTCGACAGACCCTACTATCTTCCGCTAGCTCGTCACTGGTTCGAGACAATCATGATCAATATAAGGACGGATTCTGGCGATTTCTTGCCATTCAAGTCGGGTGAGACCTTGTGTAAACTGCATTTTCGAGAGAGACGTTCTTCCAACCAATAGCGAGTAATCCTCCGCAGATGAATCATCGCCATGAGTCAGTCATTTTCTGCAGTGTCCCCATTTCAACAACAACAATATCGTCGGTACTATGTGGGTCAGATTGGTGGAGCGGGCATTCCTCATTTTCGAGGACCCGTGTACCAGCGCGGAGCTGGGTTGGGAAGCATATTCTCCGCAATCGCCAGAGGAATCAGTAGTCTACCAAAGTGGGTGAAAACCGACGCTAAGCTACTCGGCAAACAGGTACGCAGATCGCTAGAGATTACGCTTCCGCCGAAGACGCCGAAGCTGGTCGTAAGCAGTTATCAACATCCGCTCTCTCAGAGCTTGATCTCTTCGCAGTGACTCCAACTCTGACTCAGATCGAAAAGACTAGCACCGTTACGTACCTACCGATAGCTTCGATACAGGATAGTCCAACGCTAGAGTTCTTCGTCAGCAGATCCGGCGAAGAGTACATCGATTTGAGCCGGACGAATATCAACGTACAGGTAAAAATCGTCCATGCAGCGGATGGACGAGCGCTGGATCCTGTCAGAGATAATGTCGCTCCTGTCAATAATTTCCTTCACAGTCTATTCTCTCAAGTGGACGTATTTCTAAACGATCGCCTGATTAATGCCAGCAACGATACTCACCTACCGTGCTTACCTGGAAACTCTGCTCAATTACGGTCGAGATGCAAAAACCGGTCAGCTAACATGCGCGCTGTGGTATAAAGACACCGCGGGAGAGATGGACAACAAGACAGTCTCCGAAAGAAGGCAGAAACCCCACCCAATCAATCCCACCCCCCTTTAATGCTTGCGGGAGTCTGTCAGGACAAAGACAGGAGAGAATCCTCTCCAGTCTGCATCATCGAAAGTACCTCCTGCAAACCGCTGCAAAATCCAACTCTTCGGGAACATCGTTTTTTGGTTAAAAACTGTTCGCATTTGAAAAGTTGTGGACGCAAACGGTAAATTTTGGTGTTCAAAGAAAGCCAACAGAATGCAGATTTCCATTTCATGAAGACATTTCGACATTTGACATTCCAAGAACATTCAGAACGGAGTCGTTCCCCTAACTACCTGCCAGAAAAAGAAGCTGAAACGCTATCGTCTCGTACTGAGAACATTGACCAACAGGAGACTCACCGTTAAGAAAAAAGAACGCAAAGAACGAAAAGAAAGCAAAAGATTACCAATCAGTGGATAACCACACACCTACAAGGATTCAAGTGGCAGGAAGGTTTCATCGAATATTCGCAGCATGATGACATCGTGCAACACTACGTCGCATCGTTGAAGTGTTGCGCTATCTGCGTTAAGGGAGGTGAGAAGAAAATGATCTTCAGTCGAATCATGGCGTCGATGCCCAACAGGTCGCCGGTATCGGTCTTCAACCTCGACGAAGTATTTCCCCACGACGAAATCGAAGGTAGACCACCTTCTACATGGCGGTCATCTCTGATCCTGGAACCCAGCTGCTACTGCATTCATCATGCTCGGGAAAGCAGGACCACGAAGTGCATCGTTCATGGAAACTTCGATAGCAGAAATGCGATTTCTTTCCTCGGCTGCTCGGATCTCAATACTAACAACAGCAACAAAAGCGGCTGCAGCAACAAAACGGGACAGAACAATCTAAGTAGAACATTACAATGTTACGTGCACAGCGAGAATTGTTCGCTGGCGAAATGTTTCGTACTGTTTTCTCGCTTTTTTAATCATCTCGCTGACATCGACAGCAACTAGTCGTACTCATATTTCATTTACAGCAACTGATATTAGACGA
Source organism: Sinentomon sp. SZTP_YWyxl (assembly GCA_030068105.1). Lineage (NCBI taxonomy): Eukaryota > Metazoa > Arthropoda > Protura > Sinentomata > Sinentomidae > Sinentomon > Sinentomon sp. SZTP_YWyxl. The sequence continues at coordinate 6,364 of JASGXE010013324.1, forward strand.
TTTCATTTATCGCTAACTCATTTTGTCACATTTTTCTTGATGCTTTTCGATGTGCAATACTTTGATTACTTTAGTTTGTGAAAAGGGGAAATATATTCTAGTAGTTGCTCTTAAAATTTGTACTTTGCTTTGAATTTGCAATCATTTACATTTTTATGTGTTGTGTATCATTGTTGTTCGACACCTGTTTTTTTGTTTACTTATTTTAATCTTTGTATTTTTTGGCATTGTTTTGATGCACGTATCTCGATAATAAAATCTTTGTATTTTAACATCAACTATGCAAAAAATACATCCGATGTCTATAAATCATTAAACAGATTTTTTCTCACATCTTTTCTATTTTTTAATTTTTCGTTCGATTCGGTTGTTGGTTATTTAACCATGGCCGCAGTTGATGACAGACGACGATTTGGGCTGCGAGCGGCGAGAACGAAAACAAAGTAAAAGGTTCGTCGTTTCGTCTAACAACGCTTCTTTCTCTTTATTTTGGTGTACGCACACACGCATATAAAGGGTTATGTAAAATAAAAAATAGAACGATACCGAATTGCTGTTAGTCATTTTATTTCAAAAAAAGGGAAGGTGTGGCTTGCTCTATAGACTAGAAAGGGAAACGTGATGCTGATGGTGATAGTGTCGCTTTCCTCCTTCAAATAAAAAATTAACTTCCAGATTCACCGTGTTTCGTGATGATAAGGAAAAAACCAGAGGTTTGTTGCCCAATGCTTATCGTGGTGATAGCCCACACGATTGTCGAAAACGCATCTCAATAGAAACGAAGTACCCGTGGTACCCAAACGAAAAGGTACCCAAACGAAAAAAATATGTCGATGGAAGTTCTTGTTTTTTATTTTAAGAGGAATGCGACTAGAAATTAAGATTGTACAGAATATGCAAATTATGCTCGCTCATCAATCTGACTGGATATTTTCGTCTCCATATATTGCATCGTCTTCGTCAGCAGACCAGTCGTCGGCGTCGTAGTCGTCATCGTCTAGCAGTTCCTGTTCTTCCTCCAGCTCAAACTCGATCATTCGTCGCTGGTCTTCTCTGAGCAGACGTGGAATATCCTTATGACCATATAAGGCAGCGTGTGGACACCGTCGTCGAGTACAAATCGTTTATCATCAGCCGGACTGAGAGCCACCTTCCTTGTCTTAACGGTTTCGATGAGGTGCGCTCGACTCTGAAGGATGATCATATCCAACCGTTTGATCTCTTGTTCAAACAACGATTCATGATAGTGCTGATGTCTGAGATAGTTTTTCACCGCTGCCTTGCCGACTCCCTTAAGGTGCTCTTGCTAAGCCAGTCGAGGATGGAATACAATTTTGGTCTCAGACCCACGAACTCCCGTATCGCCGCTCCGTCTTTCATTTTCCCGGGTACCTTTTAATGGTTGAGTGGAGAAAATGATCTGATGGATAATCGCTCGTATCGAATCTGTCTAGATCTCCTAGCATGTCACCGTAAACGTCCTTGGTTTTAATTTCAACCAGTAAACTGTCGGTGTCCGTCATCAGAAGTTTGACGTCGTCGTTGTCGTACTTAGTCTTGAGGTAATGATAAAAGAAATCATATACGTAAATATTTGAAATCTCGAGGATGGATAAGCCAACAAAGATGGGTATGATAAGCTTGATGGTGGGTTTCGTTCGGAAGACGGCGATCAGGTCATCGTTGTATTTCTTGAACGATTTAAATGTGGGCGAAGCGGCCATACGCAGGAACTGCTTCTCGTCACCAACGAACTGCATGTGCTCGTGCCGTCGGTCCTGCTGTAGTGTCTTTCCGAATACGGCATTGTTCATAAGCTTTTGGAAGCTTTTGCAGAAATCACTGGTGGCCTACTTTCTCTTCTCCGAATTGAAATCGATGTAGGGTCGTAGCCAGGCTGATTGACGGAACTTGAGCACGCGGTGAATCTTTTTAAGTACGAGACCGAGAGACATGTAGAATTTCAGGTTCCTGAAGTGGCACACGTATTTTTCCTTATCTTCCAACGTGCATAGAAGTTTCTTCACCTTCCCGCTGCCAGCTGCCATCCCCAACTTAGAAGCCATCCGTCTGGAGAAGGAAAAGAGTTGCTTCCTATCGACACACTGCTTGACAGGCGCTGACGGATAGCATGAATGAGCAGAATGCAAAATGTTGAGGATATTCTAGGTCAATTTCCAGGATGTAGCCGAATTCCCCTTACTCCTCTACGTTAAGACGCTGGATTTCCTGATCCTTGAGGAATCTGAAGTCACCGATTGGCAAAGGATCAGTCATCGCCTTCCCGTAGAGATTGTTGACATATAAGTAGAGGAGGTAGGTTGATTTTCCACCTAACAACTCCTTTCCTGCGTCCTCATGTTGATGCTCTTCCTCTCGCTGTACGTGGGGATTGTCCGCCTTGGCGTAACGTTGAGAGACTTGCGACACACCGCCTCGGATTGCGCTCTCGATGAACAGGTGCTGATCGGTGTCCGTCAACAGCTCCAATTTTACTTTGGTCATCTTCATGGTGAGAACAAAAGACACGTTTTGTCTAATCTGCTCAGGACCAATACAAAATTAAAGTTGTGGATGCGACGCTAATGGTTCGCAAAGTCAGGTTGAACCCAAAAATGTTGTTGGGACATGCAAGTGCATTGGAGAAAGGAAATGCAAAGTATCCCCTCATTCGGGTAGAAACCAAAGTTTTGACTATTTCTGCACTATTCATTCAGAGCAAGACTTTGGACAATATATTTTAAGGACCGATGCCAAAGCGTCTCGTTGTTGGCTTTGTTTCCAACAGGGCTTTCAACGGTGACACATGTGACAAATGTAACCCGTTTAACTTTGAGCATTTCAACGTAAATTACTTTTCGCTTTACGTGGATGGTGAGCAGGTACCGAGCAAACCCCTCCAGCCTGTTTACGGGTCCGAAAATTTGAACATTTCAAGCTACCATACCTTGTTTTCTGGTACGGGGACTCATTACCAAGACGAAGGCAACGATATCGAGAGAACAGAGTATGCAAACGGTTATTGCTTGTACGCATTTGACCTGTCGCCGGATTTGGGGTCTAGCGCTGGCACTCATTGGAACGTTGTCAATTTGGGAAATTTGAGAGTGGAAGTAAATTTCGCACAGTCCTTGCAAGAATCTATAAATTGCATTGTCTATGCCGAATTTGAATCAATCTTGCAGGTAGACAAGCAGAGGAACGTCATTATTGATTACGGCAGCTGAGACCGTATTTTCCTTTGGAATTTTTGTGTACCGTCAATTGGCATTGATAAAAATGAATACTTCGCAGATAGATAGCGCACTACTGATGTGCGACTGCAAAGTTGCGTCATCATTTCTTGGAGTGATTCCATGCGACAAGTTTCCGCGCACGGTAAAACGTTGGTTTGCAGGTATGGTAGTTAACACGGATCCGTCAAATTTACCAGGTTCGCATTGGGTCGCCCTGTGCGTTGACAAGCACGGACGTGCAGAATATTTTGACAGTTGTGGTCTGGCGCCATATCAGCCGAAATTTGCTTGGGTCCTTTCGAACTCGAGTGGGGATTGGGGGTATAGTAATACGGAGCTGCAGGCAACAGAGAGTGAGGTGTGTGGCCAATACACATTGTGGTATATATCCGAGAGATGCAGGGATAAGGCATTGTCTGATATTGTTAATTCCTTTTCCGATGACCGAAGAGCAAACGATTGGTTGGTTGCGTGTAGGTGCATCGCAAGGGTCGGAGACCTGCGGAAATACAAGAAATTGCGGATCCGTCATGCCAGTGTTGCTCCTCGCGCCGTTGACAATTTGGGCTGTTCAGTTGTTGTTCAGCCGCTGTACCAGTCGCATCTTTGTTCCTCGATCGTCGGATAACGTGCAGTGTTAAGTTTGTGTCTTGCTTTGTGTTCAATATTTTGTGTTGTGAATTTTTGATAAGATGACGTATATAGTTGTTGATGTCGAATGCCTCAAAGGCAAGAATGGCGAGTGGATCGTGAAAGAGCTGGCAGTGGCCAATCCCTTTACCCGGCAATTTCAGTCGTGGCATTTCCAACCGCCATACGACTGGAAATATTTGCCCGGGAACATAAAGGGTGAGAACAGGTGGCTGTCAGCTCGCAAGCATGGCGTGGAATGGAGGGATGGGCTTGTTCCCTATGCCAACCTGATCCCTATTGCGAGAAAGATGGCTGCAAATGTAAATGTTGTTTTGGTGAAAGGTCTAGAGAAGTGTACATTTGTAATGGCCATGATGCCAGCAGGTGTTATGGTCAAGGATTTGGAGTTGATGGGGTGTCCCAAAGCGGACATTGCTATTTCTTGTTATTGTTTTGTACACAATAATGCAGATAATGGAAAGATCGATTGCGTAACAGCTAAGTGCCAGAAATTTGTATATTGGATGCAAATAGGATTGAGCTTTTTTGTGAAAGGGTGTGGAGAGAGCGTGGGGAAGAAGGTGGCTGTTATCGTGGCAAGTGTAGTTCCAAAAGGCTGGAATAGGGTGTTTCGGGAAAGAAGTGCATGACTTGATGACTGGGAATAAAGAGTTGAGTAGATTGTGTGCTGATGGATTGGGTTTGATACTGGACATAGAGCAGGGTGAGGTGGCAGGTTGTTAGCAAGGATGGTATTCATTTTTCTGAGATTGGGTCTGAATATGTTGGCCAGCGAGTTGGTTTTGTCGCAGTAGGTGTGTTGCATGAGCTGTTGGGAAAAGTGGCTGATGGGGTGCAGTTTGACGGAATGTCCAGTCGTTTTTCATCGGGGCTTGGTTCCAAGCAACCCATTCACATGAGATCCAATTTCTGAAAGTCTTTTGGTCCCACCTCAAGATTTTTCAGTCTTCTAAAAAGGGTCTATTGCACTACCAGCAGGTTACCAGCAGCCCTGGTGCACTACCAGCAGGTTACCAGCAGCCCCAATGCACTACCAGCAGGTTACCAGCAGCCCTAATGCACTACCAGCAGGTTACCAGCAGCCCAATTGCACTACCAGCAGGTTACCAGCAGCCCTAGTACACTACCAGCAAGTTACCAGCAGCCCTAATGCACTACCACCAGCCCTAATGCACTACCAGCAGGTTACCAGCGGCCCTAATGCACTACCAGCAGGTTACCAGCAGCCCTAATGCACTACCAGCAGGTTACCAGCAGCCCTAATGCACAACCAGCAGGTACCAGCAGCCCTTGTACACAACCAGCAGGTTACCAGCCGCCCTAATGCACTACCAGCAGGTTACCAGCAGCCCTAATGCACTACCCAGGCAGCACAGCAACGTCGGCAGTCGGTCCGCCAACCGTCGGCAACATTTCTGCGAACTTGGATGTTGGGCCGACGTCTTGCCGACGTTGGCCAAAATTGATGAAAAATTTGCGGTGTCGGATTTTTGCGATATTTTTGTCATTTTTTCAAGGAAATCACTTGAAAACAACAGTCTGTCAAGAAATTTGAGCAGCAACGATTGTTTTTCACGTGAAAAGTCAGTTGAAAAACAGGAAAAAATTTGGATGGTTTGCCGATCCATTGCCGATGTTGAATCTTTGACGACTTGCCGACAGTCTGCCGATGCTTGTCAACGGATGGTCGGCCGACGGTTTGCCGATCGTTTTGTGCGTGCACATATTTTTTGATCATTTTTGTTTTTTTTTCTTTCACGCCTCCGTGCCTGCTGTCTTTCAGCACGAAACGTTTCATGGCGCCGAATCCTTCGCATTTCAGGTTGGCAAATGGGCTTTTGAGACACGGATGGCCTTTGAGCAAGCACCAAGACACTCCCGACAAGATCGATTTCAAATAAATGAGCAGAAAAGTGATGAAAGGTCGGACAGAGCGAACACAAACAATGTGGAACAATGAACATGCTGCTCTTCACAGCAGAAATGCTGTGGGGATCTGTGCAGTTTGTTGATTCTCGAAAAAACAAACAAAATGAATGAAGTTTCGGGAGCCATGGTGGCTTGAATTCACGGTCATCAAACCGCGGAAATCGATTTTTGCCGCCAAAGAAAATG
>JASGXE010013325.1:0-14502 GCA_030068105.1 Sinentomon sp. SZTP_YWyxl
CTAAGTAATTGAGTTTGAGTGTTAGAATGATCTGGATCACACTTATCTACCTTCTTGCGACTGGTTTTTGTAGTTTCTGGTCGTTTCAAGTAATAAATGTGAGCCAGATGAAGTAGAAAATTGATCAGTTAATAATTTAAAGAAGCAATTGACGTTGGAGAACATTTTTTGCAGAATATGATGGACATTGTTGTGTAGGGCGGATTATGGGTTTTCGTTTTTAACATGGCTATAGAAATTAAAGTTCCGCGTTTGAACCAAAGTCGCCGTCCAACACTTTTCTTCCTCTTCTTTTCTTTGCACAACAAGAGTAGATACGAGGAAAGAAAACGTTTAGAAGAAAATAAGTGAAAAATTCATGCGTGGGTAAAGAATGTTCTTCACCACTGTTCTCTGTGGAGTGCAACAAACAGGTCCACAGTATTCGTACTGCATACCTGGTCCGAATGCCAGTTTCGGCCACATTGGCCAAATGTCAATTCACTCAATAGGTTGGTATGATTCCACAGACTTGTTTGCTAACACAAAAGCTATGTTATTTCTGGTCATGCTGATCATTCGCACGTGATTTTGGGAATTTAAAACCAAGGTGCTGCATCCTTATACCATTTTCCTTTTGCTGAGAGGTTTGTTTTCATGTTGGAACTGTATTTTTTGTACGTGCAAAGCCAAATGATGCAGATATGCAAATATTGGTAAATGTTTTTTTTTTGTTTTTGTGAAAATACATGATTTCCCGAAATGTTTATACAGACTAGCTTGCATGCTGTCGGCATCTGATGAAGGTGTAAAAAAGTGTGTCCACACATTCGAGATTTTGCCGCGTTGCCACGTCGTCGCAGGCGCAAAAGTTGTCCGGTGCAACGACATTGCCATGCGTGTAGTACGAATACACCATGCATAGTGGACAACACACAAGGCGATGTTGTCGCACCCGACAACTTTAAAGCGCACGACGACGCGGCAACGCGACAAAATCGCGAATGTGTGGACACGCTATAATTCTGAGCAAAAAGTTTTATTCCTCAATTCAGTGGCGGATAACGGGAGCGGGGAGACGTCCACCTCATGCCAGCCAACAACTGGAAAGAAAAACAGATTTTTTACTTTACAATTATTTTTGCTCAAAGAAAAGCAAACTTTCATCACTTCTCTGCCATAATAAGTTGACGGTTTCATGTGGTGCAAAGGGGGTCCTGCAGCGTGGTGGTGGAAGAGATTGGCATACCAGAATGGCAGCACAGCATCATCCAGACGCCGGATGTGGCGCTGGATGGTGAAATATCAAAACTGATTGCTTAAATTTTTGATTGCTATTGCGGAATGGATAATTTTTCAAAATTGCCAAATTTTGCTCGTAAAAAGAATTCTAAATTTTCAAAAGATTTTCGATCTCTGTGTCCTCTGCAAGACTATGCTCCCAAGCCACTGCCTCAATTCTGTGTGCATGCAAAAAAACACGAAAAAACCACTGTGCGCATGCATAAAGTTGCAACGGCATTGCCATGTGCCGTTGCAACTAGCCTATCTGAGACCAGAATAAAAAAAATCCTGTCTGCTGCTAAATTGCAATGAATGGTGTCTTGTGCTGACAGTAGAAAAGTCGTCGCCGGTTTTGTTATTTTCAAGTAAAAAAGAATCTGGCTCAATGACCTTTGGCCGTATTCCCCAAACCCACTTATGCTTATCTTCAGCTTATCCTAGACGTGTCTTACGTTTGCGTTTCCCCAACAGAAAAACTTCAAGGTCAGTCTAAGCTGAGCTGAAACTGAGTTGAAGATAAGTTTATTTTGCCTTTGCCTGAGTGTTTCCCTAACGAATCCGAGTTGAAGATAAGCTATAGCTGAGTCGAAACTGAGTCGCAGCTGAGTCGTAAGCTAAGGTTGATTGCGATCAACCTTAGCATCAATACATTTCCCTTGTTAAAGCAACAATCCTTTATCTGTAGTGGTGAACTGATGGCCCAAATCATGAATGAACACTTCAACGGCACAAAAAGGGCATCAAAAAGCAAATTAATCTAACACTTAGCACAGAGACTGTGTGGATGCGCACAAAGCTCATCACATCACCGAAATCTGGGTGAAAGCAAAATGCATTTTCGAAATGCAGAAATCATGAATTGTTGCCATGGCAACAGAGATCTGTGAGAAACAGTGCTGCCATCTTTTGGGAAGGAATGAAAACATCAGAGAGAACAGCTTCATCTCAGCTTGGATTCGTGCTCAGCGTAACCTTAGCTAAGGTCCTGCTCAGCTTAGACTAATTTGTTGGGGAAATGGAATCCACTCTGCTTCAACTTTCACCCAGCTTCAACTTGTCTTCTTACAAGTTACGTAGGTGGCAGAAGAAAGTTGAAGCTGAATGAATTTGGGGAATATGGCCGCTTATTTAGGTACATGACGACACAAAGTACAGGTAATTGCACATGTGAGCTTGCGATACAAATCATACTGGAAACAGAGGAGTTGTGGGAGATGCCATGTGAGCAAAAGTTCCCCGCGTCTTTTCCGGCACAACCTTCAAAAAAAGCTTTGTGTTCCTCTGTTTTGAGTCGTCGATGCAACAAATCCGGACCAGGCAGCGGCAGTGCTGGCCAAGTTTCAGAAGGAGCCAACGGCATGCACCCGTAAGGTCGCCGCTGAAGCTGCAATAAGCCAGAGGAGTGCTGTGAGGATTTTGAAGAAGGAGAAACTTTGCCCGTAAAATATGCACTTGATCCACGCTTCGGATGAAGGAGACGCAGCTTGGCATCTATTTTTGCAGATGGGCAATTGAAATGCACGACTATAACTATGCCCTTCCATCGCAAATTCTGTTCATGGACAAATAAACTTTCATCTTGCAAGGCCAGGCCAGGCCATCCAAACAGGCAACAGAAACGATATATGAGTGCAGAAAATCCTCACATTGCTCTGGAGAGTCACACTCAACATGATATCCAGGAGTTGAATGTGTGTGTGTGAGCAGGCATTTGGAATCAAACAGCCATTGGTCTTCTTTTCTAGTGCCAGACACTAAACGCACATAGCTATCTGAAGTTTTAGCAGAACACACTTTTCCCTTATCTTAACAGATAAATTTTCCGCTAAATGCCCACTTCCAACAAGACGGAGCACCCACCTCCTTCTTTCGGCCTAGAGGTGCAGAATTTTCTTTATCATTGAACATGAACATGGATCGGACGTAGAAGCCCACATGCTCACCTGACCTCACACCATTCGTGTTTTTTATACGGCCCTGTTTGAAAACTAGCATTTACAATACAAGACCACAGATGTGAGATGAACTGGAAGAAGCCAAACACAACGTCTGCCGTTCAATTCCAGCAAATATGGTCCAAAACACTTTACAAGGATGCCAAAGACATCTGCAACACTGCGTGGTGACTGATGGCGAACAGTTTGTATGTAGGTATTTACATCGATTTTAATTGCTTGCAGGTAAACACGCTTGCCAATGACCACATTTAGTGACCCGCCAACCATTTTGGGACTTGCGCTTCTCGTGATATAAAATAAAAGCCGATTCTTTGTTAGACGATTCTCGCCGATCCGCAAGGCCGATTTCATGCAAATTTGGAGAGCCGACAAACCGGACCAGAATCTGGGTTTTATCGAGCCATTTTTTTTTTCAAAATTTTGTCCCCAAGGGTACATGGGCCCATTCTTCGTTTGGCACATGTTGCAGTTCTTAGAGAGTGACACGCGCTGAAAGTGATTTCGTGTGAACTTCACAGATGGCAACAGAAATTGAAACCGTCAGTTAAAGTGCACTGATGCCGCACAGACTCGAGAGATGTCTCGTGCAACAGATGAGCTGTGAATCATTTTGGAGTATGTTTCAACGAGTGTGTTCGTCGCTTTGTGTTGATTGGGACAAAAAAAGCAATTCCAAAATGCACACTTCTGGTGTTCATGGTAATTCAACTAAAATGTGCCCAGAAGCCCGACCCAGTTAATAGAGTGGATTGTGCTCTGTAAGACGAGGAAATCAAGCTTCTATGAAGTTTATTATTGGCCCGAATTCCCCATTGCCACTGAGCTTAAAACTAGCCCTAAGCTTCAGAATTGGCACTCAGCTCGATTCCCCAAATCGCCCAAGTCGAAGCCGAGTGGAAGCCCAATGGGGAATCGAGCTGAGTGGGAGCGGAGTGGCAACTTCGACTTGAGCGCAATTGCGATTCCCCATTGGGATTCACCTGAATCCTAGGTGAAGCGGAGTGGATTCTCATGAATAAGCTTAGGCTAATCCAGAGCAGACTTACCCGTTTTGTCTATCTATTTTATTTCACTGATTTCTAAAAATTGGCTTAATTTTCACGCTTTTTTTTGCCACTTTGCACAGAAAACAACCTGAGATATACATTTTTCACAATTTGATTGCCAAAAATAAAAATGTGATGAATTTGAAGGAAGGTGAACACCAACAAATGATTTACCTATTTCAAAATTTGAAAATATTTGTCACTGGCAGGTTTTGAACTCGGGTCGTCTGCACCACAGTCAGACGTGCTCATCATTACACCAAGAAACCACATTGATTTTTTCGACTTGAATAGACGGTTTTGTTTTCCGTGTGCAACTTCACCTCTCTCGTCATTTGATGCGACGTTGCCATCGACACGGCTTCAACAGCGATCGCAGCTGGCCCTCACGTAAGTCGGAGCCCGGCTTCAACTCAAATGTTGGGGAATCACATGAAGATCTCCTTCAACTACCACTCCGCTCGCCCTCACGTAAGTTGAAGCGGAGTAATAAGCTTAGTGGCAATGGGGAATACGGGCCATTGTCTGGTGCCACGATTCGTTACAAGCCGACAAATGAAGTTTATTATCTGCCCGTTCTGCCTTTTCACCTAAAAAAACTGCCCATTTTGTCAAAACCCCACTTTGCATCGGCCGGCGGCTGGAGTTGACCAATTTGAAAAAATTAGCGTGGCATAGTGCGAGTTGGTCATGCATTGGATTTGCACGCATTTCACTGCAGCTGCATGTAAACATATGCACATCACTATGAAAGATAGCATGTGCTTCTCGCTCTGGGAGCCACAGCGTGCAATCTTTGGCAGGTTATTTCCAGACCACCAGGCATCCACTTCGTTCCGTGTTGGCAACCAGATGTCTTGTCATGCGGGTTTTAATTATTATTTATTTATACAATTTGCTATTCGAAACCCGCGAACGCCTTATGGCATGCAGGAGAGGGATGGGGGCATTCTTGCTTAGATCAGTCTAATAATGGTCGGTATTGCTAAAACGATCCCTTTTAGAAAGCTGTTCCGATGCATTTTTGATAAAATTTTGCAATTTGCCACAAAAATGAACATAAGTGAAAGAAAGAGTTTTCGTAACTTACACGTGGACCTTTCTCACGCGGTCCCACACACGTGGGACCGAAACATAGCAAATTTATTGTTGTAAGTTACGAACCAAAACTGGCTCTATTAGGTATGTCTTTTCCTTGTGATTCTGACGTTCGTGGTGCACGTGCTGAAATTGTGAAAAATCAACATGCTCTCCAAAAGGTGTTTATTCCTGGCTTTCATCTGCTCAAATTTGCGGAGTTGCCAGCGTGTTCCACAGGGATTTGGTGGGATTGCAGCAAACGCCCGTCAGAGCAACTTCTCCAGAATCCGCACCACTGCAGGCCGAAGCCACAACCATCCCTGCAACCAGTTTTCCGGCTATTGCCAACCTGCAGGATGTTGGCATTGTTGCATGTCCAGGGAAGAACAACAATTTTTCAGCAAATTGAGAAATCTGTGCAAAAATCTGACACCTAGAGAACTCAAATCAGACATCAAAAGCCCCTGGAGAGTTTTGCTCAATCGTGTGAGTGGAGGAAAGTCTTGTTTCAGGTGGACCATGGACTCCATCCCATGGGATCATCGAAAAACTAAGTAGATGGTGTTTGCACACCAAGTCAAGAATTAAAACCCAAAATAAAAATGTGCATTTTCAGATCAGAAATGGAAAACATAACATGACACAGAGAAGGGAGGGAGGGAGAGTGAGAGAGATAGAGGAGAGAGGGGGAGAGAGCGAGAGAGAAAGCAGGAAGGGAGGAAGAGAGAGTCACGCATACCTACCTGATTATATTCTCATATTCCTTGTCTTTTCCTTTAGAGTCTCTCCAACGCCTGTACATCACTGAAGCATCTACATTGGCAGGGCTGAATGTGTTTGGCTCATTTAGTAAAGAGATTACTGATAACAATATCGTCCTGGAATAAATGCATGCAACGGAACAGACAAGAAGGGGTTCAAAAAGTGAGTGAGGGAACATCCAGAATGAATATCATGTCATAAAATGAGTCCAAGAAAACAGTACTGACAATCTGCCCCACTGAAATTGAACTCGCTTTTTCATTTTGACGCAATTCCGGTTTGTGACAAAAAATGTCAAGCTCCGAAATTTGAGACAATTCTTGACGCTTTTCCGATTTGGGGCTAGTCCGTTTGACACTTTTCCATGTTGGTGCAATTCCATGTTGGCGCTAATCCGGTTTGGGGCATTTCCGATTTGGGGCTTTTCCGTTTTGACGCTTTTCCAGTCCATGACAAAAAAGATTGACGCTTTTCCGATTTGGGGCCATTCCTTTTGATGCTTTTCGGGCGACCTACTCTGGAACACATTCAGTGACATAGGTAGGTGCCTACAAGCTGCAATCTTTGGTTTCCCAATTGTGCATCCAGATGAGTGAGGTGGGTAAAAGCATCAAAAGCGCAATGTTGCTTTTTGAACCCTATGTGTTGTTGTTGTTGGTGACGCTGAACCTGCATTGCCATTGAAATGTCTCTAAGCAACTGAGACAGATTGATTCTTTCCATCATCCATCGGTGTCACTTTCTTGCATGATGACAGGTTTAAAAGCATGTCTTTTGAGGTCACATTCGAAATTTGAGGTTGTCCTCGTTTTGTGATTGCGTAACAGGAACCCTCGTTATTTGCAAGGATTCATGATAAACAAGAAAAGCCTGTCAGCCTTCCAGCTGACCAATGCAAAGCACAAAGCATGAAGCCCAGGATGCTCCCACAGTCGATGCCCGCGTCAGTCTGTTTTCCGCCTGGCGCAAAAACAAAGCATGAATTCAGCATGTTCGATACTGTAAAGTTCTCGGCCAGTTGAAGGCTAGGTACTTCTGTTGCGTGCGATGCTTCTGTTTACATGCGAACTCCTTGATTTACAAAAGATTAAAAATATGACTGTTAATGTCTCAAGATGTCTCCAGGTACCCCTTCCCCCTGTCGTAAGGCTGGATCGGACCCTGTTTTCATGCACTAAAATTTATGACAGACTTGAAATGTTATGATGCCGTTTCGAGAACTCGAATTATAAAAAAACCTTTACAGACTCAAGCTCCAGCTTTTGGGGAACTCCAACCCCCAAACCATTGCCAGAGGATTTGACCATCAACCAAGCAGGGGATGCCGACCCAATCCGGACATTGATCCAGGGTGGCGCTCAGTGCACAAAATCCCAAGTGGGTCCAAATCCCCGGGCAGAAATTCGACAAACAGGGTTCTGAGGTTATAAAGGCGGGGAAAGAGTACCATGCGAAAAGGAAAATGTCAGAGAAAAATGCATGACAAATGAAAAACATTTTGGCAAAAATAGTGGGGAACAACTCCACAGGCAAAAACAATAACCGACTAACTTGATGGACAGAACACAAAGCTCAAGCAGGAATAGATTACGATGAAATGTTAAACTTGCCGAATTACAGAAATCTCGTTAGTTCAGTGGCAGAATTCGCGTTTCTCTACGACCATCGAGTTCGAAACCAACAGGGGGGACTGCACTATTATGAAACTGATGATTTTTGAGGTTCAAAATGGTGCTGTAGAGGCCACAAAACGCTAAATTTTTGAACCGGCACAAAAAACAAATTGTGTTGGGACATTTTTCAACAAAATTTTGAATATTTTATTTCCCAAAATGACAACAATTTCAAGTGTTTGTGCATGACAGTAGCCGGTTGATGCGATATCAAATTATGCCATCAAATTTTTAGCGCAACGCACAGTTTAGAGAACTCGAAGAGCAGCATTTCGTCCCGGGATTCATCCGAGCCTCCCTCGAGTTTCCGGGAAGAGCGCCACTGAACCATGTAGGGGCGAACGGATCTTTCTCCCATGACTTTCTAGAGAGATGGCGAGTTGCGCTCGGGATACGAATGAGTCACATTCACCGGCTGCTGTGAAAGGACAATAATAGTGGGTCAGATGATCACAGATTTCGATGATTTTGGTGTCAAAATATGGGCCAGAAATTGGTGCACAACTTTGCAGCACGTCAATCCAATGTTGCAATGGATTTTTTGATTGAAATTTTGTGCTGCAGTCCATTTTGCAAACGAAGGGGCAGAATTTTTGAATTCTGAAAAAGAATTTGAAAAAGAATTTTCGGAAACGTTTTCGAAATTCCACAAAGGAAAATGTTGAAATTTCTTCATGAAATGGTAATCTGCATTCTGTTGACTCCCATTCCCAAAATTATCCGAATCTGCCCAGAACATTTACCTAAAATGCGAACAGATTTAATCATAAAACGTGATGTTCCCGAAGAGTGGGATTGTGCAGCGGTTTGCAGGAGGCGTGGTGGATGATTCACACATGACAGACAGGAGAGATCTCTCCCATGCTTACGTGCTGCTGACATGAGAGAATTCCGAATCTCTCTGGTCTGTGTCCTAACCGACCCCCTGCCTCCAGATGCTTCTGCAATGGGTTTCGGTATTTATTACACCCACCTGACAGGACGGCTTTATTTAGTGCTGATGAGACACCTACCTGTTCCAACTGAACCACACACAAAGCCAAGAGTAAGAGTGGTTTGGTTCCGTGTTAATGCAACAAAAAGCCACAAAGCAGTTTTTCTCATCGAAGTCACCAAAAACAGTCTTTCGAGGCAGCAAGTTCAGCTCCGAAGCAATACGTGACACTGTGTGACATGGTAAATGTTTCTTATCTTATCTCGTCGCATTCAGTGTTGAAGAGTTAAATGCAAGCCTTCATCCCATAAATGCTCTGAGAGTAGGTAGTTTTCAGGAACCAGATTTTGTCATACGTCACGAGGTTCTGGTGGGCATCAGCCCCAGGCCAGTGGCCACCTACCATGGGCTCCGCCCCTTGGATCCCAGCCGGACGGCTCGCAGCCACCTGACCCCACCCCCCGGGTCTTGAGCCACTTCGTTTCATTGTAATTTTTGGCTTCCGACACCGCTGTCCTGTCACTCGCCATCCAAACACTCTTGGGTGGCGGGTTTGTCATGGGCTCTTTCGTCAGACCCACCGGGTGCCCGGCTAACCCCTGTTAGATCAGTGCTGAAAGTGCCCTCTGTATCCTGTTTCTGGAAGACGTCTTCGCGGCTGTATCTGGTCCCTCGCTGCCCTGAAGATCCCAGGTTACCGAACCAGAAGCTTTGCCATGCCAGAATCCATCACATCAGCAGGGCATGCCCAATTTAAGCATCATTTGATGCAATGTATGGTGTGAAGCTGTTACACTTCTCAAGCACCCCTCACGGACTAATTTGCTGCTTTAACTGGTGGAAGTGCACCAATGCACAATGTTGTCAAGTGCGTATCAGCTGCAAAGAAAGAAGAAAGTGCCAACCTGACATTCTGAGTTGGATTCCATCGTTCACATGGAAGCTCACCACTCTGAGGATCGTCAACTGGTGGATGAAGAATGGATATGCACAAGTCACCATTCTAGTAGGAGAGAGCGAGAGAAAAAATAAAATTCATATCATTATCAAGTCAGAGAAAAAACTAATCACCACATAACATTTTTCTCGCCATGAATGGTGATTCGAATTTAAAATTCAAGCCACTATTCGAGTATTGAGAGAGAAAAAATAAAAAACAAGTCACCATTCAAGGAAGAGAGAAAAAAAGCTTGGGACAGAAAACAAATTGAAATCACCATTGAAGTAAAGAGAAAATTAAATTTTTGTTCACCATTGAACGAAAGAGACAATAAAATTCACGTCACCATAACAGTTGGCAAGAGAAAAAATTGACACTGGATTTTGGACTTGAAAATCTATTCAACACAGAACTTTTATAAAAGTATCCCTGCATGTTTGAATGGAGGGACAGTTCGTGAAGCATTCAATTTGAAGAGGTATCTTCCAGATGAAAATGAGGAATATAAAAAGAACAAATTGACACCCAATGTTTTTTAGAAACAGTTTTTATTGACAAATGTTTGTTAACATTGCTGAATACTGTTTTAATTAAGTCAAGTACTTTTTCGTTTTCACTCCAAAATGTAGGGGGGTCCGGGGTAATAGGAATCCCGCGGGGTAATAGCTATCTTAGACAATATCTTCTACAACAATGGAGCTAGGTGGCCCAAACTAATTTTCAAAATGGAGCACTTCGTGATGAACTTCCATCAAAATTTTCAGATCATTCTGGCACAGCATGACCGAAATTTTGCTCTCCCAACCAAAAAAAAAGTCATTTTCGGAATGATTATCGTGTGAGTCCTGTCACGCCAATTCAGACTCCAGCTTTTTTCTGTGTTTGAAAAGTGTTGTTATTGATTTTCTCACAAGGATAGTGATGGATTTTTGGTCATTGTCCTGTGCTCCTGGAGGTTCTTATTACCCCATTTTCAATAGGCCTGGGTAACAAAAATACTTGGTTTGGGGTAATTGGAATCACGGGATTCCCATTACCAACAACAGAATCCATTTAGCTTTTTTCGCTGGCCTTGTTGTCCTAGAAATAACAATCACTATTGGTTTAGAAAATTCCTGTGAAATGCATCTTTTGTGGCCCCTGCTTTGGCCTTTTCTCTGCCTTCGAAAGCTGTCGAACCCTCTGTCGGATACATGTAACCACAGAAAAAACAGGCTGTAGCTCTTAAATAATGGGTCTTTGTGGGTCGAAAATGTAAGTCCTTCTCAGAAACAGTGTCACATGTGATTAAGAATTGATTGGTAATCATCAGAACTAAACAGGAGGTGAGAAACACACTTTTGGATGAAATCATTTTTGCCGCATTTTCCGAAAGATGAAACTTCTACGGTTGATAACTGTTTTATTCTCTGTCCGATATGGCTCAAATTTTCAGGGTAAAAAGAAGCAACATGGGACTGCTTCTTATTGCCCCGTCAGTCATGGTGAGGTTCACCATTTCAAGTTTTGACCGCATTTCCTTATTACACCGGATGGGGTAATAAGGAAAAGTTGAAAGGGGGTAATAAGAATCAGCAAATTGCAAGAAAACCAATAGTAAGAACAAGTTGGAAATCAGCATACAGTACAGCAAGTGAACTAGGTTTATACTTGCAAAAGGAATTTGAGACAGCTTGAACAGTTTTCCTGCTATAAGCAGAGAAAAGTCAACTTTCATTTTCGTTATCCTTATTACCCCAGTCTCCCTAAAAAAGGGGTCCAAGACAAAAATCGATTTCAATTTTGCATGGCATTTGTTCGTTTTCTATTTTGTGGGGAATTCAAGTAAGTAAATTGTATAATCTAGCACGTGTGAAAAGCAATAAGCATGGTTTAATTTAACATGTTGAAAGCATGGCTCAATTTAATTTAACATGTTCAAGCGTCATCGAGTCTCTTATGCAATGCAACCAGAAACGTTTTCAGAAGGATTGGTATCGGCAATACTAACTTAACATTTGGAATGAAGAGTAGTAGGACCTATAAATCGTTCTGTCAAAACTTAGCTGTCGGTCAAATGGCACCATGGATGCCTTGTAGACTGTTTGTTTGGGGACTGCGTAAGTCCCAAAGTTGGCCTACAATAATTATTCGTATTGGTTTAGATATTTCAAGGACTGGATGGTGAGATTGACCATGTCTTTCACAGAGAGAGACCCAAATCTCCCAAACTGTTTTCAGTCAACACATCATCCTGGGAGTCTGAAACATTGCAAGAACCACAAACAGAGACCACAAGCGGATAAGTGACTTGTGTGCTTCAAAGTTTCGTAAAAATTTGTTCTGGTCCATTTTATTCCGATATACAGGCATTCAATTTTTGACTGTCGCAACAAGCGGGTGGGTTGCATCTAGTTTGAGTTCTGTAGGTAGAAGCTCATAATCAACATTGAGCTAGCTTTACTCAAGTCTAGAAGTAGGCCCTACCTGCATAAAATGATGGTCAAGTGGTCATTGTAGCATGAAAGCTTAAAAATTATAGAAATGCATGCAATTTAAAGATCAAGTTTAGATGGAAAAAAATTAAAGTGAGAAAATCGCATCAAAGGAACTTCAACCAGAAACCAATGAAGCTCTGAAAAATTATGTGGCTCACAATCGGATATAGGTATGCCATGGAATGGACAATAATAATAATCAACAGATTTCAATTCTGTTTTCAGAAAAATGCTTCAGAAAGCATCACATGATCCAGTAAAATCCCAATCCTTAGTTACCTATAACACATTTTGGTCATTTTTGCTCTTTTCCGGGGACCCACATTCCCCCGAAAGCAGCGCAATACTCTGTGGATGCCAAGAGCATCGCTTCCAGAAATCAAGAAATGTGCCAATCCAGAAGTTTGTCTTTTTAAGGATGAAGATAGGTAAATCGTCTACCAGTGCACGGTGATGTGGCACACGGCAGTGGTCATCTACCACCAACGAGTCCATACCGTGCAACTGTGGATGAATTCTTAGTTCTGACATGTTTGGCAACCTGACAAAAACAGGCAGTGGTGTCAAAGTTCACTTTATATTGTTCACTTGTAGTGGGCTGGATGGGTACCTGGATCTACCTGCGAAGGGTGTTAGAAAAGTTTTTGACATCACCCTGTAGTTCAAAAAATATTGACGATGTCAAGATTTTGATTAGCTTCGGCCTACAAAATACTCTCTGGCTCTTGCCTTACAAATTTACAGGTGACCAACCCAACCTTCCATGGGCAGAATAGCACTCGGATTAGGGTGAGTTCCATAGCTCTGAAAATATTGCTTTGGCAAAGTCCTGAATACGTGAACATGGTTTTTCTGCCAAGTTGTTTTCAGTTTAGGTATAACAACCAAAAACTGCTGGTGCCAAATCAGGACTATGGGCTTGAGGAATTGTTAGCAGATGTGATGGTGTTTATCATCCAAAATCTAAAACTTGGGCATTTGTCGTGCAAAAGGAAAAGTTCAAGATTTCATGACTTAGCAAAAAGCAGTATTTTCAGAGCTCAGTAACACACCCTCATCTATTTACCACTATGCCATGAAAAATTGGCATAGATGTCTGCAAATTTGTGCCGAAAGAGCTGGAGAAATGCTTGAAGCCCTGAACCAATCAAAAACTTGATAGCGGTAAGATTTTCTGAACAACAGGGTGATGTCTTAAACTTTTCGAACGCCCTTCGTATGTTCAGTCCAAATGCCAACGAGATGACCTGCGGTTTCAAGCATGTAGGCCCAGTTTCAGGCACAATCTCATGTCAACAATGTGCAATGTCACCAAACCAGCCTTTGCGTACAAACAATTATTGAATTGGAGCAGGATCTGATGAGCTATCTACCTGCCTGCGAACCAAAAAGGTAAAAGATAAAAAAACACCACACCAGTACCTAGTGGGCTATCATCAAAACTGACCTCATAAACATTTGGATGCCAAACTTTAGTGAGAAACTTTATGGATGGAGGTGAATATGGATAGTCCGATGGAAACTTCATGTAGGCCTGGAAGTAAATAAAACACAACATTGACAGCATTTGCACTCATCAAAATTGATTTGAAGAGTGCTAATGTCACACCCTTTATCAGGGCATTTGAAGAGCTCAATCTGTACCTACCAAAGTAGGTAAGTGAAGAAATACGTAATTGGGTACATCACAGCCTACTTTCTTCATTGGCTAGGTCATGTTGGTCAGATGCTTCTGCTTGCACGCCATACAGAGAGATAGATTATTGCTTAAAAAGGCAGCCCAGGCATTCATAGAATAACCTATGTCATTGCATGACCTCTCGGAGTTGGATTTGACATAGCCTGTAACGAAAACTCCATAGGAAAGTTTGCTGGTGCTGTCCAGAGGAGGCCTACCTACCTAATGGTAACGATTGCAACTCGGTTAAGTTTTGAAATCAATTTTTTCAAAATTGATCTTACTCTCAAATTGATTGAACATTCAACTCGACTGATTCATTATTTTACAGGCCCTACGATTCTTTCCCACTGGCACCAAATGTTGACGCGCTTATTCAATAAATTACAATGTGCATTCCTCACTCCACATGCTGGTGGTATCATCAGAGCAGAGCTGTTCGTTTATCCCTTTTGAGATGCCTCGTAAACCACACTTATTTGCAATTCCACGCACATTCATCTGGATTTAAAGCAGATCGACCCGAAGTTAAGGTTCTGTTCCATAATCCTCAGTCGCTCTCTCCCCCTCGTATCATCCCCATCTCTCTCCTCAGTCCCTCCCCCTCTCCCTCCCTCCCTCCCTCCCCTTACAAACCTACATTTTTGTGCATGCTTTTTTGAAGCCGCATCTTCAAATTTATCCAGATTTT